>WOGJ01258101.1:0-13412 GCA_015342185.1 Leptinotarsa juncta
CTCAAGAAAAAAGGCTATGGTAAAAGTCTGTGATAAAAAAGTTTATAAGTTGCGAAGCCGTCCAAAAGAAATTCCTCAGTATTATAGTAAGCTTTATTTAGCAGAAGTTTTACTCTTTTTCGAAACTGTGTGTAGCAGGTTAACTTTCTTGTTGAAAGGGGGATGATTGCTGCTATAAAGAATAGTTTTTTATTTTTGAGAAAGTTTTTGGCTTTCTACTACTCCATCTTGATACAAAAAAGAAGGATGAGGGAGTAGTAGAAAGCCAAAAACATTCTTTCCCAAAAATTAATCACTCCTAAAAAATATAACCCCTTCGATTCAAGTTTTTAATTTGTACTGTTGACGGGATAAGAAGAGGAATATTGAATGTGAGACGAGTAGCATAACTTTGAGTTGAGTTTGAGATGTTAACAATTGTGTTTTTTGTGCATCAGACTGTTTGTGAAATAAAGAGTGTTATGATGTTAAAAATAGGGCTTTTGGACGCTCTGGTCATGAATTTCATAGCTCTTTTTTGAATTGTGAAAACTTGACTCATCAAGTTTTGACAGCTGCTCCCCCAGAAATAAACTCTGTAATGCAAGTGGGATTCGCAAAGTGCAAAGTATGCTTTTTTGCCCGAGTGATTGCCCAAAGAGTTAGGGATAGACCTTATCACATCAAATGACTTAAAAATCTTTAAACATGATTTATTACACTATATGGTATGCATTACAATTAAAAAAAAACCAAACACATTTATGTACAATATTCAAATTCGAGTAAACATTTCATCGCCTGGTCTTCGACAGGGCTGTGGATTGAGTCTGTTTATTTCCAGACAAAACCACAAAAGGAGACTGGGACTCCTTCTGCTTGGCCTGGAGCATGTTCAGAGTCCCCAGAGGCGTATCTGTCGAGCTCATCTTCTTCATGAGCTGCTCCTGTACCCCCTTCTTGATCCTCTTCTCTACCTTGTTCTTACTAGGTCCTTTTCCGTGGAACTTGTGAGACAAGTACCTAAATGCCTCTTTCGAGCTAAGAATGTGACCATCGTCGTCGATGTACTCCAGCTTGACGTTCGGTTTGAAGCTCTCTTTCTCCCTAAACTCCGTTATGGGCCCAGCATAGCGCTCCCTTCTGTTCTGTCTATCTCCGTCTTCACCGTACGACTTATCCTCTATGGAGTAATGCTTGGCTTGCAAATGGGCAAAGCGAGAGTTGGAAGGTCGATTGTTTTGCTCCTTGTCAAGGTAGCCTTTGCTCATGGCCAGCTTCAGAGCAGCCCCAACGCCAGTGCTTACATCAGGCTCTTCGTCTAAGATTTGTACATCTTGTGGGTTTATTTGCGATGAGTCAATGCCTTGATTGGACGGGTCCACAGAGTTCCAGCCATTGGAAGGCTCAATGATTTCACAGTCGTTGTCACTGTTTTCCTCTGGCATAGTGTCTTTTTCGTAGTCCTCCATAAGCTCATCAGCCTCTTCTCTGTTGCCAGATTTTCCATAAGTTGGGATATCTCCTGCAAAGATACATTAATTCTTCATAAGATAAAATTGATTTATTGACATGAAAATCCCACTCCAATAAAAATATTAAAAAAAGACATTTCCAGTTGAAAAATAAAAATTTGGATTTTGCCAAGTCCCTTGAAAACTGAAACTATCATTGTAAATTATATTCAAGTCCGTTACATTGGTCCTTTGAACCGGATTAATAAAACTTATAGCTCAGTCAAGTTTAGTTAAAGCTAGCTTTTCAAATAAAAAATCAAGTAATCTTTATCAAAATATTCTCATTACTCTGACTGAATTGAGGTGTTTGGATAATTGAATAAGATAAGATATTTATTTAAATAGGATCCCCTTATATACATACATGATTTCATTTTGTAAAATTTACCAAATACACTTTGATAACAAGCAGTTACTAAAACTTAATTGAAATGTATAGGAACCATCAAGATTCAAATATAAGATGCAATATAACATGTGATTAATAAAAAGGCAAATAATAAGATGACATTAGCTAGTAATAAAAAAATTAATATAGCCACAGACAACTGATATAAAATTCCAAAAAACGACTATTATTATCCATCTCTTGATAGAATGTATAGTAACAATTTCGTTTTGAAGCAATATATCAATTACATTATTTTATTTTCTCTGGTAATTGATTATATTCATTACTTTTGAAAAATATAGATTCCATTGAACTCTTCAGCTTTGTCCTATCAATATGAAAATTATGTATGTATTATGTAAAGAATATAACCAATAAGAATTACTTTCTTACCTAAAGTTCTGCAAAACTCCGCTGTTGCATTCAAAACGATAGTCCCTCCATCGACATTTTCTTCTTCAGGTTCCGTCTTAACTTCTGTTTTTATTATATCGGCAATAACGTCTTCTTTTTGTTTTTTCCTTCGCATATTATGTAAGGCCCTCTCCAAAAGAGAGTCTTTATCTTCTTCGAGTTTGATATCGGTAGGAATGTCCGCTGCTGGTAAGTCGTCTATGTCATAGTCGGTCTCATTCTTGAATTTCGGTCTTCTAGATCCTATGGCCTCAATACCCGCATTGTCAGGTTTTATTTCGTTCATAGTGAGGAGCTTTCCTTTGGATCTTATACTCCTGACTTTCTTTTTCTTCGGTTTCTTGAACTTGGCCAATTCTTCTTCATTGTAATAATCCGAAACTAAGGTCAGATTTTTATCTGCTATACTTTCCAGTTTATTTTTATTTAGTTTAGCTTTCAATGTCTCCAGGGCTGCTTGCTTTCGCTGAACGCCGTTATCGTAACCGATTTTAAATGAACTGGCGACCTCTTCATTGTATTTTGAAAGCACAGGTTTTTCTTGGAAATTTCCATATTCATCGAACTCGTCTTCATAGGTGTTGTGTACGGTCTTTTTATTTTCAATATTCTGAAAAGTAACTATATATTACCACAAAATACAAAGTATTTAAATGTTGGTTATCAAGAAAGATGTCAAGTTGAAATCTATTATGAGACACATTCATAAGAAAATAAATATTTCGAAACCTATGAACCTACACCGTAGGTTCAAGTAAATGCCGGTCGGAAAAACTACTTCCCCGGCTAATATCACGCCGGACATTGACTTTTATGGAAGATACCACACAGAGGTTAGTCTCGCAGATGTTCCTCATTCAGCAACAAGATAATGCTGAAATTATTCAAGTAGATCACCCCTAAAGACCATTTTGGAGGTACTACCTCTAATCAGTGCAAGAAAGGTCTGACCTAAACAGGACAGTACTTGAGCTACTCACTTTAGAACCAGAACCAAAAATAACCTTAGTGTTCCACAAACAAGAATAAATAACCAGCAAAATGGATGTCCACACCTCTTTAAGAGCTTGCCATCTCATTTCCAAAATTTTCTATCTACTTTTTACAAAACGTTATTAAAAAAATGTGGGAATCTTCCATTCTTTGGAAGTCAAAACCTTTCCCAAAATCCAATCTCTCCAAAAAATATACCCCTTTCAATTTAAACAAGATTCCTATGGATGGGATGTAATCAAATAAGCGAATGAATGTCATTACATACTGTCATTCATCATATGAGTAGATTAAACTCATTCGTGACAATGTCATAATTTTATGAATGAATTAACTGCTTCATCCTATGATGTTATACAGATTTGGTGTTGAATAGGTGATAAGGTGATAATCCTTGTGACGATTTTCACATATCTGTGCGTAAAAATTGGGATTTGTACGGGGTACTTACGAGTACAATGCAATCTCAACTATTTTGAATTTAGTTTCTCTACAGGAACATGTTATTTTTACACAAAATCAGATGAGCTAAACTGTTCCAATCTAATATCTACTTTCTTATTAAGAATTCTGATCAAAGCAACTCGGAACTTTGCTTTGGTTGAATCACCAAACCATACCACTAAGTATCGATATTTCAACCCAATATCACGACCTATGTGGCTCAGATATTCTTTCAAGGGTGAAATTATAGGAATTAGCTTCGATCAATTGAAAACATCACTGTATCTAAATTCTTCATGCCTAGTAGGCATGAAAAATTTTACAGCATTGTTGGGTTACGTTGAATTTGTCTCTAAAGTACTTATAATTTTTCTGTAAAAAAGGTTACTTTCCGTCTAGATAAAAAAAATGATCAGAAAAACTCTTACCTTTTTATATCTTTCATCATCCATCATATTGACATTGACTAGAACGTCTTCATCATCTTCCAGGACACCTTTATCTTTCAGAGTAAGTACTACTGACCTTCCTTCACCAAAAGAGTCAAGGTCGTGTTGTACTGTCAATCCTTTCAAATGTTTTGCGGTATATCCGGACCTCATTTTCTCACGCCTCTCTGACTCAACTATATCATTAATTCCAAACTGAGAGTCAAGTTCTTCCAACATTCGTGCCTACAAGTGAAATAATAACGTTAGCATTTCAAATAGATATTGTTGCAGAGCTGTTCAGTACCAATTAGTACTTTTACTGTCCTATAAAAGGATGCATACTAGCATTAGTGAGGAATTGGTAGCTCAAATATTTTCTAGATACTTTTGAAACAAAAACAATAATACCAGTAAATGTAGTTGAAGCTAGGTCGGTTTTCATTTTGGAAAAATAATGAATATCTGATACCGGATCTTATTAAAAACAAACTTCAAATTGAATGATGACTCAACAAGGAAAAAATAATTTGCAATGTCACGAAATACTCTTACAGAAACTTCAGCACTACGGAATTAGAGCAGTTACCCCTGAATGGTGTAATTCCTACTTCTAAGGCAGAAACTATATGGTAAAAACAACAATACTCTTTGAAAAAGCGTATATGAAGACTGGCGTACCTCAAGGCTCAATACGGAGCCCGCTATTTTTTTTTGTACATTAATGATTTGCTAAATGTCAAAATTTCTGCACATTTTACACTGTTGGTTGATGACACCACTATAATATAGCATAATTCGAATCTAGAGTCACCGTAATTAGAAAATGGAGTAACTCAAACAGCTATCTTTCAATGTCTCCAAGATCAATGTTGTCGCTTTGAAAGTGCGTAATGTTGGGTTTTATGAAATGTGCAAAGCAATATTCATATTCTAAATCTGATTGTGTAAGTTGAGGTTTAATAATATTGAAGAATGATCTCACAGGAACATAGTATGTTTTCCTTTTTACAACCCACTTTTTATTCTATGGATTATAGTTTAGAGTTGTATCCTCAATAAATATACTGTAAATAAACACGTCAGCAAATAAATAAAACTACCTACTCTTTTCTCTGCATCCTTTTTGGCTTTATCGATCTCTCGACTTTTATCTACCCAAGACAGAATATCATCTTCATCATCACTGCCTTCTCCGAGGGGTTTAACCTTTGAATATTTATTATTCAGCTGCCTCTTCTCTCTGATCTCACTGAGTTTCGCCCTTAATTTTTCTTGCTGCGCCTTCAACTGTAAGTTTTCAGCAGGCTTATGATAAAATTCACCTAAGTCATCTTTTTTCAACTCATTATTACCTTTCTTGTTCGAATTGGTACTTGAATTATTTGCCGAAGAAGCCACCTGAAGAGGTTTCAAACCTAGTTTAGCTCGAAGCTTGTTTGTTTCTTCAATGGAAAGACTTTCGGCGCCTTGGCTTGAGCTGGCAGCTTCAATATCTTTACTGCTGTGTTGTGGCAATGCTGGTTGAGGTGGCACTGTAGGTGGAGATGGTGGAGCCTGTTGGTCATTTTCGACAATTTCAATAACGTCGGAACCTGAAAAGTAGAGTTAATAATAATAATGCTTATTTTCATTTGACCATACAGTTTTCGATATTGTCAGTACACCTACACTAAAGTTCAAAAAATAAAATAGAATATAGATACATACATCAAGTTACAAAACACAAAGCAGATTAAAATTTGTTTTAGATTAATAGTCCTGTTTAGTTGCTCAAGTGAATAAAAAGCATGGCCGTTCAGACAGTTTTTTACTGCTTTCTTTTGAAAATGATAAATCTATTTTCACTTTTTATACTAACTGGAAGGTTACTATAGATTATTATAGATGTCATAAAAGGTCCTTTGTGAACTTGTGTTAGATGTGCTGTGGGTACGTAAAGTTTATCCTCGTTTCTAGTAATATACTTATTTACATTTTTGAACCAATTTTTCAACATGAGTCTCCTACGTAAACTTGTTATATAGGTGCAAGTCAAAGAATTTAACGTTTTCACTATGTTTTAAAGATGAATTCAGTATTTCTCCTGTTTTCGCAAGAGTACTATGATCTTGTTTGTGCCCAATCAGGTTTAATTTCAGGCCATTTGCAATGCATTTGCATTCGACAAATGGAATATGTGGAATTTTTCAAAAGCGGTTCATCACTCATTGCCTATACAATAGAGGACATATCATCAGCCAAAGGGTTAGCAAATGACAGTCAAGGTTTGTATATGAAACATTTATAAAAATAAGAAAAAAAGTAGGGCCAACAACACTACCTTGAGGTACTTCACAATTAACGTCTAGGTAATCTGATGAATAAACATTTCCATTTTCTATTATTCAAGAAAGGTTCTCGAATACCATACAACTCTAGCTTTTGTAGAAGCAATGGGTGATGAACCGTTTCAAGTGCACTTGCATTCCATCCACACGTAACATTTCATGAAAACTAAACTCAGATTAGTCTCGATCCAATATTAATAAAGGTATTGGCACAAAATAAGGCAGTGACCCCCCAATTATTCAAGATAAGCTACAGTATAAAATATGTTGTCAGACTACGTGAATTTTTACTCAAACTAGTATTTCTTTCTGTTATACCTTCATTTTTACTTGCTTTCATTTCACAGATATGAGTTCTCCCTGTAAAACACCTAGTGTTTTGGAATTAAAATAAAATTACATTATTCCTTACCATCAGACTCGTAATTATATTTCGAAGATTTTTCCTCTGGTTCGTAACGTCTTCTGGACGAATTTTCCTCGGTTTCATAAACATGTTTAGAAGACTTATGTTTCTTTTCTTTATGATGATGCTTCTTGTGTTTATGTCTCTTATCCCTTGTGCTGTCATGCGACTCTTCGCGACGACGCTTACGGGACTCCTTATCTTTTTTCTTGGTGCTGGAACCCATTTTCAATTATAATTTTATAATATATTTATTTTGAAATAGGTTTATCTAAATTGCGAAACTTTTAGCCAATTTTGTCAATTGCAACTTGTGTTTGTCAATGTCAATTGTCAATTCGAAATAGACAATATTGACAGCGGATTAACAGCATCAAACCACATGCACAGAATCAACAAATGAATCACAGTATTCACAGTACAAATCACTTGTAATACTGAACGTAAATATTCTTACATAAGCTTTATAACCAACACTCAGGTATTCGAAGGCATATTTTCTACCTAAATTAAGGTAGAAATTACAAATTATCACTAGTTCTAAGAACACTTCTATTTAATTTAGGGTCAATGAGGCTAGTGACCATAGTCTAAGCCGTAAAATGAAAAATGGCATACTATTTTCAGTTACAAATAATAATGGCAGTGAACTTTTTCTAACTAAATTATAATGTCGTTTGAAGGCTTGTTTTTCACAAGCAACGACGTCAGATATACATTCGTATTACATAGAAACCTTATCAAATAACCAACAATCTATTTCTCCCATTCCTCAAACTAACATCTTACAAATGTTGTATTCATTTATTGAAATATGGAGATACAGATTTGATACTTCGTGATCACAAAGTCAACAAAGCGAAATATATTTAACGATCGCTCGATTCTATCTGAATGTCAAGTAGACATTTATGGTGTTATTTATTAAAAAAACACCTCTAATATATGATTAATTGAGTTTTTTGCAACAAAAGCACTGTAATTCATAATTTTCTTTCAAAAATGCTTGCATTTTTACAAACTACTTAAGAATGACTAGTGTTCACTCTCTCTCTATTGGTCGTTGCTTCCTATTCAGGCGTGTTGATTATAATAACTACTGTTAAAGAAGGCATCATTATGTTAATAAGAATGTGTGTGAAGGGAACTTTTGACAAAATGGGATCTACTAAGTAATTGCGATATTCAATCTTGCCATTCTCCACAAAACCGTTTTCGAGAGAGAAAATTATAATTCATATTGACTTTATTGCAAATAATAAAATGAGGTTGATTGAAAGTTACATTTTTTCGCATATTCAATAAATTGATGGATGTAGCCGTTACTATGTGGTAGGAAATCATAATGAAGAAAAGAGAAATGAAACTTTCTATGTTTTTTACCACTTTTATTTTTAACTGACGTTACTGCAGTTTCATGCTATACATACATTTTCAAACTTATACAATAAACTGTATATTGTATAAGTTTGTATAAGTTTCATCCTATACGGACATTTTCAAACTTATACAATAAACTGTATATTGTATAAGTTTGAAACTGCAGTAACGTTACTTACAAATAAAAGTGCTAAAAAACATTAAGTTTCATTTCTCTTTTCTTCATTAAAACTTCAATTTACCGTTTGAAAGTTTTCCAGAATTAGTTTTTCATTCAAGTACCTGAAACAAATAACATCTCCATAATACAAAAAATGTCAATAATATAATATTTAATGGACGTGCTTATGGCTTTGTATGTATTTGATCTAGATGGAATGAATTATTTTCCATTATTATGTAATGCAATGTTGAGTTAACTTTTTTGTCAATATTGATTATTAAATATTCCGTTCTTAAACAATTATCGTTGTTTAATGTTCTATCATTTCTACTTAGGTAGGTAGGTACCTGTCTTATTTTTCTCAATCAGATTCAACATTATACTTCCGTAATATCTTTGTATATAGTCTTTATACAAAGGTAATATCATTATAATTTTAATATTTTCTCCCATCCGAAGTATGTAGACAATATTTATAGTTTTCCTTATACCTGACGTTCGAATTACAATACCTAGATGTCGCACACTCAGTGGTCCTTCCCTTCCACGAATCCTGGTTCTATGTCACAGTATTTTTGTATACAAAATACTGTGTCTATGTTCTATGTCATCAGTCATCAGGTCAAGTGTCAATAATGTCATATTCAATTTGTGATTTATGTAATAAATAAGTTCAATAATTTGTTTCATTACTCAAATCAAATTATTATCGAAATAAAAAGTTGAACGGAGGGTAAATTCAAATTGAGCACATTCTAATAAGTATGGCCGGTATTACAAAGTTAACGACAGGATTGACTGGTTTGGCTGTTGCACAAAATCCTCATCACACCCTTGGGATTTTGTATGGTAAACTTTTGAGAACTCTCCAAAAAATGCCAGAAAGTGCTGCTTACAGAAAGCATACCGAGGCCGTTGTCAAGGAAAGGTCACAAATTCTGAAGTCAACATCAAATTTGGAAATTATCGAAAAACAAATTGGATGTGGTCAAATTGAAGAAGTTATTGTACAAGCCGAAAATGAACTGATCCTAGCACGTAAAATGTTGGTTTGGAAACCTTGGGAACCTTTAATGAAAGAAGCCCCTGCTGGGCAATGGGCTTGGCCACCAGCTCAACCAAAGGCCTAGTTTTTCCAAATGTTATAGTTTTAATGTGTGGCAATAAATTATTGGTTGTTCTCATTACTTTTTCACACCTCGATAATTTAAATTCCTGTTAGTGGAGCCGTCAAGCAGGGAAATGTATATGAGAAAATTATGAAACGTCTTTCATAAAATTAACCAAATAGAAAGATCATTTTTTCATAAACTATAAATTATGATTCGATCTCCACAAATTCCATTTTAAAAAAATATCACGACATGTTTCGCTTACACGGTGGCTTTTTCTTAGTGATTTACATACTAAAAGTTCATGCTTACTCTGATATTTTTATACCCGATGCAATCACAACGGAGACTACTTTCTTGGGTACTCGCTCGACAAATTACCTAAAACATCTATAACTTTTATATACCTAAGGTACATCTTCAATTATGGTTACCTAAAGCATATTATATCAATTCTACCTCAATGATACTTCATCGGTTTTTAGAAAACAAGTTCAATAATGGTGATCGATTCAAATCCAGTTGGTCATTCATTAGAATGTTTGAATTTTAAAGTTTATTAATGTCCATTGCTTCCAAGTAATTTAGCTTTAGGCCTTTATTTTCTATATGTCAAAATTCCAAATCGTTAAATATATGATTTTCTTCTAAAAGATTATTTGAATGTGTTGAACTTGTTTTCATATTAAAATAACTCATGGGATGTTCTTGGATGCTATTCCTAAATGTTCTGCCAGTTTGACCAATATACACTTAAGGACAAGTTTCACATTTTAATTTATATACTCCTGATTCTTCGAATTTGTATGTTATTTTTAATTAACTTTCCCAACGTATTACCTGTTCTATATGCAATTTCAATATTTCGTTTATTAAAAAATAAGCCACTTTTTCCTAATTCAAGAAATCAGGAGTATATAAATTATAGTGTGGAACTTGTATTTAGGTATATATTGGTCAAACTGGTAGAACATTTGTTAATCCCATCCAAGAACTTCATGTAAATAAGAAAACAGGTTCAACATATTCAAATCATCTTTTGGAAGAAAATTATATTTTTAACGAAGATTATGAAATTTTAAAGGCTTAAAGCTAAATCATTTGGAAGCAATGGAATTTAATAAACTTAAAAATTCAAATATTCCAATGAATGACCAACTGGATTTGTATAGATCACCGTTATTGAACTTGTTGTCTTAAAAACTGATGAAGTATCATTTATGTAGAATTGATTTAATATGATTTAGGTAATCATAATTGAAGATGTACTTTAGATATATAAAAGTTGTAGATGTTTTAGGATTTTAGGTAATTTGATCAAGTGAGTACCTAGTAGGTAGTCTCAATTGTGATTACGCCAGGTATATAAATATCAGAGTAAGGATGAACTTCTTGTATATAAATCACTACGAAAAATCTACTGTGTTAGCAAAACATCAATCACAAAGATTCTTCCTGCTACCTCTGATTAAAAAATCTGAATGCTTAATGGCATATAATGTTAAATGATAACCGCTATAGTTTAATTGATTTCATTCTACATAGTGCAGATATAAAGTCACCCTTCTTAACTTTTGTAGACAAGCGATCAAGATTGAACAAAGTTCAAAATAGAGAGAGGGGTCTTTTGATACCTCATTTGACGAACGTTTCTGTTTATTATACACGATCATTAGCCAATTGTTTGGTTTTCATTCCGAAATTTGAAGAAGTCATTTCAATAAGGTTGATTATTAGGCAATGAATAACTAAATTGCACCCACTGCCTTGGCTCAATTTCATGATGCAATTTATTCTGCAATGCTTTTTTATTCCTGCCAAAGGAAAGAAATATTTCAAATAAAAAGGGTTTTATTTTCAGGCGAGAATAATTTTTGGGGAACAAAAGTATTGGTTTTCTACTCCTCCATCTTTATAATAAATGTGGAAGGCTTCCTTTGTATGAAGATGGAAAAGTAGAAAGCCAAAACAATTTTTTTCCAAAATATTCCTCTTATCCACATTGGTACAGCCCTGAACTCAAACAATGTATTTTCTCAAAGAAAAGAGCTCATTTAAAAAAATGAAAATTTAAATTGTCAACTAGGCAATTTACAACTTATATTTGACAAGATTTAAAAATAATAGTAGTTTTTGGGAAAGGTTTTGATTTCTACTTTTTCATCTTCATACAAAAAATGTGGTAATCTTCCAAAGAAAAGAAGGAAGTAATAAATTTAAAAAAAAATGACTACAAAGATGTGCAGATCATGCAAAGAAGTAACTTTCAGACATGAACTGAAAGAAACAGCTACTTTCATATAAAAATTTAATATAGAAAAAAAATTTCTCAAAACAACTACTTTTATGTGAACACTGAATTATACAAATAACACTTTTCTCTATTTAGTTAGTATTTCAAACATTCGTTATTGAAATGAATCAGATATCAATCAAAGAAATGCTACTCAACATTTTTATCAACAATTCTATAAGTCAAGTAGCAAACACAAAAAGGTAACAGTTCGCTGACGATTTCGAATTGTATCTGAAAATTTATTCTTCCCTAGATTGCTTGAGCCTTCAGAATGATTTGAATCTCTTGACCAACAATTATCGGTCATCAATTGAGTATGATTATACGAAATTGCCATTAAAATCTGTTTTTCCGTTAACCAGTTATCGCACCCCAGAAGTCGAAACGGTAGTCAATTCTAGTGGGTAAACAAAGCACCTACGTCGAACCTGTCACATTAAGAGAATTGTACTAAAATATCTGGAAAAATATATATATATATATAACCCCTTCAATTCAAATTGGGAGAAGCAATTATTTTTCCAAGGTTCTTACTATTCTGGGTTCAATTGCAAATTATTTTTATAGCCTTCATGATTAATTTGCTGTTGTTTCGGTTTTATCTTATATATTTACTTTATAAGAACTTCAATTCAAGATTAACACTTTCACTAATTATAACGAATTAGGATTGATTTGAAATATTTATTATATATTTACAAAGATTGAACTATTTACAACTGTCTTTATTCACCATTCACCAAATTTCATCTGGAGTCATTGTGTGAAAATGTCTTTGCATCTTTGGTTTCCCAACTTTCATTCCAGAAAATTCGAAGCCTGTTTCCAGAATTGTTGCAGAATTCTCGAAAATCTTTGAGTAGTTTTAGCTGAAAGTTCGTATCTACTCCTTGGTTGGTTCTCCACCGTTTGCTCACCATATGATTCCAGGACCATAGAAAACCCATCTGAAAGTTTGAATAAGTCAGGCAAGTAAACGGCAAATTTGGAATTTTCAGATTAGAGATCGATGACAATACCACACACAAAAAGGAAGGAATGAACATTTTTGTGAGTATACGATATTCAATATGCATTCCAACATTTCGAAAAAAAGAGAAACAGTACTATGTCCCCTCGAGTTACAGAATGCACAATATAATATAAGGTAATGTGAATACAAAAGTAATAAACTTGTACTTAAATGTAATGCTAGTGTAACTTACTCATTTCACAACACATGACGTATTTATATGAAAAAAGTTAATAACATAATATGAAAATATCACAAAGAAAATAAAGAGTCTTTGTGTTGTCGTTTTGAGAACCGCCTATCGACAGATGTTGATTCAGCAAGTCAGCATTGACATTGATCCATGTCACCTTGAGTATGAATAGAGGTCAATAAACAACATATATAACATAGATGTTGGGATATAAGTAACAACGTTGTTCTTATGATGTACTGTTTGGAACCTTTGGTGTAGTAATGAATATTACTGGTTTTTTCCAACACCAAATCGTTATTTTTACACCTCGACACGTGTTTCGGTCACCAAGTGATCATCTTCAAGAGGAAA
>WOGJ01258178.1:0-12502 GCA_015342185.1 Leptinotarsa juncta
AGATCGATAGAACAGGTAAGGAAATGTGAGAGGTGAAATTTTCAGAAAAATCATGCTTTGCGTTTTCCAGAAACGTCTAACCTACCATCGACCGTGAATCACGCTGTATATTCTTCTACTATCCCTTTGGTTATTTAAAAACTGTGATTCCCGTACGACAATGTCTGACTAGTAATTATTTCAAGCATTTTGAAAAAGAGTTCAAATTTGAACCTTATATTAATGGAGGTAATATATTATTATTTTTGGGGAAATGGAAATGAGTGTTCTCATGAAATTGGAAATCGATAAGACAGTTGGATATCAGAGTAGGATATCAGACGATAAATAGTTTGAAGAATCGTGAATAAACACAAGTATCCCTATGAATGTCGTAATCTGAAGAATATCCAACGGGTGTTTTGAGATAATCCTCTATTATCGATTGCTCCAATCAGCCTGATACTATGAAGTATTTCATTATCGACATCAAAATATGATTCGAGATACGATAGATGAAGTATCCTATAAATAGCAAAGGATATGCACCCATTTTTCATGATACTTATTTGGGTTATAACGCACTGACCCGTAGTTCAAACTTGTTTGTAATACAATTGTGATTCAATGAAAACTAAAATATCAGTCTTATTTTTGATTTTTATGCATCAAATAAGCAATTTTTTAGAATGATTCATTTTGTTAAAATCTGTTTTTGGGTTAACCAGGTGTTGCCCCCCCCCATACGAACGACAACTCTCAAAAGTCCAAACTTGTGCGAGCTAAGAACTAACGAGGTCTCATCTTTTAACGTATGATTCTTAACACCTATATTTACAATATAGCTCAACATTAGCTCTACTGTCTTCCACATCCTCGCCACTTCCACTATTCTCCGATGTGATACCTCCGTTTCCCAATTGATATTCTACAACACCTTCTTTCGGCAGATGAGTTTATTTGGAGTGTGAAAAAGATTTCAAATCTGCTTTAATCAATTGCTGGTGATCCATCTACATTAATCGCCGCATAGCCATATTTTCACAGATTGAAACACCAAGGTCATACTTTTCGCTGATCTCTAAAACTCTCTAAACTTCATCTATTCAATCTATCAGATCCCGGGCCGTGGAATTCACCTTGTTTTTATTAGTGCATATTTTGTGAATAAATGACTGTCATAGCTGCTCCATTTACGGAAATTTATGGAAATGAAAATCGGTAACTTTAAATTCAAATTGCACAAAGAAGGTGTATCATTGTATATTTCCCCCCTCCATCAACCCATCAAATGGCAATGAGCTTTCAGTATAACATAACCCATTTCAAAGGATTTCTCAGAAATACCACACTTATCAGCTGTTGGAAATTCATTATCTTTCAAATCTGTTAATGGCTTCATCTGTGCAATAATTTTTGAATATGTTCAATAGTTATAATAGGTGGATCTCAGGTTGGACTGTTAGCCTGGTCACAAATATTTTGGCGGCATCCGGCATCCGCCTCCTTAAGAGCTCTATTTTGGCTGGTGAGAAACTTCACTTCCAATATCTCTTTGAACTATGTACCTCCCAAACAACTCCATGCTCATGTTTTAAGCTATGGACCATTCGATCAATCAAAATCACAAATTTTTATTTCACTTTATTTAGAAAGGATTGATTGATAACTTGAATGCTGATTTTTTACTTTCGAATCTGTATTTGTATGTGCTATTAATGATTTTCACACCATCCTTGAAATTTGTACAGGAATTTGTCCTATGATCAATATTTTGAGAGGTGAATTCATCTTATTCACAGCCATCATTTTATTGTAGCAACCGCACAATTCCTGAACTGGATTGGACCGTTTTGCTGAAGAAGTTGCATCGTCAACCGACACAGGTGACCGTTACGGCTGAAACTTTCACTACATTCACCACATTAAACATATTTACAAACCAAAACGCACTCTAGAAGTCACATTGTCAATGATAACGTAGTTGAACGTCGTTCAAAGTTGAATCCAAAGTCAACTTGGGTATTGTGAAATTAAGATAGTTTTACGAGATCAATACGCTCGATACTGACTCTTGTGCGTGGATAGCCCCTTTTATACGAAATTTATTTGGTTCGAAGGAAGACACATTCGCTAACTTATCTCGATATTGGCATTGTTGAAGGTCAAACCAAACCATCAAGACACCTTATCGATAATATATAGTTGAAGGCCATTCAGGGTCGTATCATGACAGAGCAATCTCAAGTCACGTCGTGTACATTCAAAGTCAAAGTCGAGATCCTCACAGGGTATACAAGTTCTATTTTAATGTCGCCTCAGGTTTCATTTCAAGTATGTTTTAAGGTCAAAATCGGAATCCCCAAAGTCGCCTTGTTGGAGAAATATTTAGTACATTCAAGACTTGACTTTTGTGTGTGGATGGCCCCTCCTTTATACGAAATGTATGAAATGTGAAGGAAGAGATATGCGTAATCATAACTTGACAATGACATTGCTGAAGGCCTTCAAAGTCAAGCCAAAGTCATTCAAGGCCATACCCAAACTCACCTTGGGCGTCTGGTCAAGGTTGTTTCGAGATCAAGTGGTGGAATACAGTTCCGAAATCAGTATAAACCAACTTCTATCATCTATTCTGGAAAAAAAAATAAAATATATGAGTATTGATGTTTGTATATGGTGTCCAAAACTGATTGGTCGAGTACGTTGGTGGAATTGAATGTATCTGCAAATAATATGCTCTGTATAGGAGAATTACATAATCTCTGAAGTATTTAGAGATAGCAGTTTCGATGTTATTGTTATTCACATATAACTAGTTGCAATCAGATGTTTGAGACAAAATAACTACTCCTACAGATTCTACGCAAAAACTAATGCTATTATTCTTATCAAATATCTGATATCACAGTGAATAATCATAATTAAGAAATTGAAGTAACACTGTTGTATTCAATCCGCTCAGCTGGTGGTCAACAATCACCAAAGTGAATATTTTTTATCTGTTTATGGTTTCTTTTAGAAAGTGGTCCGCACGAAGTTACGTTTTATTTAGGAACCACTACAATCATGTGTTTGATATTGTTTTCATAGATGACATGAAAGTTTCTGGCTTGAGAGGAAGAGGTGGAGCAGGTTTCCCTGCAGGAATGAAATGGTCGTTCATGAAAATACCAAAGGACGGCAGGCCGAAATATTTAGTAGTGAATGCCGATGAAGGAGAACCAGGTACATGCAAAGACAGAGAGATTATGAGGCACGAACCACATAAGTTAATCGAGGGTTCTCTGATTGCTGGTAAGGCGATGGGGGCCAAAGCAGCATACATTTATGTAAGAGGCGAATTTTATAACGAAGCTTCTAATATGCAAGTTGCTATTGCAGAGGTGAGTCTGTTTGTTAAATAATCATACCATATATAATTTTTTGTACAACTGTCATTAAAGGTGAATTTTTAAGGGTTGTCAAGATAATGTTTACAAACATTTTTAACACTAGTATTAAAAGTATTATCAACGCGATTTTTTCCACCAAATAGCAATAAACAAAACATAATTAATCAATTTTCAAGAAGTTTTCATTATGAATAATAGGTATAGATACAAATAAATTCTGTTACAAATGTATTATATACATTAATTACATTATTATTATCATTTATGAACATTAATATGAAAAGTACTATTTGAACAACTGCTGATATTAATACCTTGTGATGTTGAAGAGCCTTGTAATATATTTGAAATAGCTGAGTTGAAAATTTCATTGGCATTAATATTTAATTCTTGAAGTGAAGAGGACGATGCTGTAACGCTTTCAGCAATAGCATCTTTGCTATAGTATTTTCATAAGAAATAAATTGATTGATGTAACCCTCAGCTACTGTTGTAGATTTTAATCCTCCGCGTTTCTTAATATCCGTTATATTTGCTCCTGATTCTGCTAGCAAAAAAGCAGAAGACCTTCTGAAACAGTGACTTGTATATTCCATTGGTTCCGGGAAGTTCAGAAACTCAGCAAAGGTAGAGAGCATTTTCCCAAACGTGTTTTTATTTTTATATATTTTAATAAATAGTGTTTGTACCTACATATTGGTAATTTCTTTACTGTATCAGCAATAATTTTTATTGTAGGCATATCAAGCAGGTTTCTTGGGTAAGAATGCTTGTGGCTCTGGATATGACTTTGATGTTTTTATACATAGAGGTGCAGGAGCCTATATTTGTGGTGAAGAAACTGCCCTCATGGAGTCCCTTGAAGGGAAACAAGGAAAACCAAGGCTGAAGCCGCCATTTCCTGCTGATGTTGGTATTTTTGGATGTCCTACAACAGTTTCAAATGTGGAGACAGTTGCTGTCTCATCTGTGAGTTTTTATTACTTTGCTCAATTTTTAATTTGAAAGTCCAAATCATTTTTTGATTTTTTTAGGATCGTAATACTGACTCATCAAAAAATAATCGTTTTTAATGTTGCCATAACATTTCCTGTCATAATATAGATCAAATCAGAAAAACTTTATTATTGAAAAATATGATTGGAAAGAATGTTCACGAAACTGCCCTAATAAAGAGTGACAATAAAAAAATCAATATTATGAAAGGAAATAAGATAATATGAAATGAAATGAAATAGAATTATTAATAAATAAATGAGCTAACAACAAGTTATTGGCTAAGTCAAATTTTACAAAAATAACAGTTCAACTAGATCAGAACAAACATAGCAATAGCAGTAGGTATATAAAATAAGATACAATTTAAAAAATATCTACATTGATATATTGATAATAGTCAAAGTATTTTTTGATATCATAGGGTAACAATTGTAATAAAATGTTCTCAAATCTTTTCCCGAAAACATGCCCCCAATTATTATTTTTATTGCAAATTACTGTTATTGCATAACTGAGTCTCGATTGTACCCGACTTTTAAACTTTGAGTATCCGTTATATAATACTTTATTTCCATAACAACAATATGAAATTGTTCAGGAAACTGTCAAGACAATAAAATAAAGATGCTTAAAGTTGATTAAAAAAATTAAATGAGGCGATGGTAAAAAAAGTAATTATTAAAAAATTCTGCTAGAGTATAATAACAATTTTCTAACATATATGCTTTCAGTGTTTGTTTAAAATCATACAGTTGCTTTGAAGCCTTCACATATTCAGGAAGATTATTGTAAATTTTTGGAACAATGTATTCTGGCCTAGAATAAGTTACCTAAAATTTCGCAAATTGCACATGAAAGTGGTTTTTGATTTTCATATCGTGGTGGTGAAAACTCTCATTTAATGTAAATTTTGACTTATTTTTAAACACATATACACACATCTTCAGGTACTTATAAATGCGAAAGTCACTCACTTAACACTCATTCATATCTGTTTCTCCGTACTTGTAAGTTCTAGGAAGCTAAAATTTGTTGTATAGATAATATTTAGGTTTTAGATGCGCACTGAGAAAGAAAACTGGGGCGCCCCCCGTGGGTTAAAAGGGGAGCGTTTACATATGAAAATTACCTTTTTATCACTGTTTCTCCGTACCGCTATATTTTCGGAGGCTGAAATTTTGTATGTAGGTTTGTTTTATGTTGTAGATGTGCAATGAGAAAGGATTTTTGAATATTCCAACTGGAGATCCTCCCTGGGGGTAAAAGGGGCGCGTTTACATATGAAAACTACATTTTCGTCACTGTTTCTCCATAGCGCTAGATTTTCGGAGGTTGAAATTTTGTATATAGATTTGTTTTATGTTGTAGATGTGTAATAAGAAAGAATTTTTTAACATTTCAACTGGGACTGCCCTCACTGGGGATAAAAGGCGCGCGTTTACATATAAAAATTACCTTCTCATCACTGCTTCTCCGTACCGCTATATTTTCGAAAGCTGAAATTTTGTATATAGGTTCGTTTCATGTTAAAGATGTGCAATAAGAAAGGATTTTTAAATATTACAACTGTGGCGCCAGCCGCGGGGGAAAAGGCGCGTTCATAAAATAATGGTACCTTCTCATCACTGTTTCTCCGTACCGCTATATTGTCGGAGTCTGAAATTTTGTATGTAGGTTCGGTTTATGTTGTAGGTGTACAATAAGATAAGATTTTTAAATATTCAACCTGAGGCGACCCCCGTGGGGATAAAAGGGGCGCGTTTACATATAAAAATTACCTTTTCATCATTGTTTCTCCGTACCGCTATATTTCCGGAAGCTGAAATTTTTTATGTAGGTTCGTTTAATATTGTAGATGTGCAATAAGAAAGGATTTTTAAATATTCCAACTGGGTCGTCAGCCGCATGAGAAAAATGCGCATCCATAAAACAAAATTATTTTTTCATCACTATTTATCCATGCTCTTAAATTTACGGTGGGTGGGTTTAGTATTAGCATTGCACCCGCGCGGAACGAGGACGGGTCGTTAGTTTCAAATATATAGACTGATGCTGGTGCTAAAATATTAAATTTAAAAAAATACGGTCTACAAGAATCTCTTTGGGTATTTGCCATGCATCGTACAATTCGCTTCAGTGTGCACATTTTGTGCTGAAGGTGACCCTCCCCAGAAACAAACACTGCACCTAATTCTAGAGTCTACATGAGCATAGTAGATACTAACTAAATGATGAGCTCTAGTCAATATCGATCTTAAATTAACAAAAAGAAACTTAAGGGAACTGAGTTTAGATATCAGATGTTGACAATAACTATTCCAATTCATTAATTCCACCAGATGTATACCTAAATACTAAACACTACTACCATCACTTTTTAAAGATATGTTACTTCTTCCAAAACTACCATTTGAGATAACAAATGGAATTAAGGAAACTGATGAGATTTTTGCAGTGTGTCTTGATACTCAGGACTTCGTCAGAATTAAAAAAAATTGTAGAGGTACTTTGACAAGTTTAGTGTCAAATGAAATGATAAGAAATAAAATAAAGGCAAATTTGTTATTTTTTATGACTTTCAAATTGCGTCCGTAAGAAATCAGAATTCATAAGGATTAAATTATATAAGACGAGATAATCCTCTATGGTAAAGCTGACCTTTTATGGCAGAACATTTTTTACCTTTCTATAAGTAATATTGATTAAATGGTAATGGAATAATTTAATTGTAATTCGAGTTCCAAACTGTTCTAAAAAAATAGACAATTTGAACTTTTCTTTGCATACATATCTCGGGACCTTTTTCTTTGGAATAAAAACAGAATTTATTAGCCAATTGTTCTCGAGGGAAGAATTTGTTACAGCTATGTAAAACCAAGGTACCAAATAATTAATTGTTGGAAACCATCAATATTATAAGATTTGCAAAGAAGGCGTGGACCAAATGCAGAGAAAGACAAAGGATATCCTAGTTAATTGAGGAGTGCTGGAAAGTCACCAACACTAGAGTGATGGCACAGGTCAAAGACAAAAATAAAACAAGACTTCTCATTGATCCTTTAAGAAAAACAAAAGTACTGGGGCATCGTATCATCTTTTGATGCTCAAAACCCCAGGATATCTATGACTGACGATGACAGCCTATGTGTCAGAGACATCCTATGTGTTCTTGGTATTCTGAATAATACAGAATGCATCGTCATTGATGACACAGTAGCCTCCAAATTAGTTATCCGACCAGACGTGATAATAATCTTTCGAGTCAGTCCTAGCAAAGAACTTAGTGTTGGAAACCGTTACAAGCCAGAAAGAAGGCATATTTGGTGTCGAAGTTTTGGTTGAATTTGGATGGTTCGGTATTGTGAAAATGTACATAAACATAAAGTGGAAACGTATTTAATAAATGAATGAGTACATTATCCACATAAAACATCAAATTTCAACCAACAGATTGGAAATGGCAATCATAACTTGGAAAATGAAATCATTTTGATGACCCTGTGAAATCAGTACTAGAAACTTATTTTCAATAAATGTCGTTTTGACTTTCAGACAATTTGTCGAAGAGGTGGCGCATGGTTCGCCTCTTTTGGAAGGACTCGTAACTCTGGAACAAAGCTCTTTAATATTTCTGGTCATGTTAATAGGCCATGTACTGTCGAAGAAGAAATGAGCATTCCGTTAAAGGAACTCATTGAGATTCATGCAGGAGGTGTTATAGGCGGATGGGATAACCTTCTGGCGATCATACCGGGGGGTTCATCTACTCCAGTAATTCCAAAAAAGTAAGTTGTATGGAAAATTCACTTAAGTTGAGATTAAATTCATTAAATTTGATAGGCTACTAGATATCAATAAATTTTACTTTTCTTTTAAGAGTTTGTGAAGATGTTTTAATGGACTTCGATGGTTTGGTCGCTGCTCAAACGAGTCTGGGTACTGCAGCAGTAATTGTGATGAATAAACAGACAGATATTGTTAAAGCAATTGCCAGATTGAGTTTGTTCTACAAACACGAGTCTTGTGGGCAATGCACACCTTGCAGAGAGGGTGAGTTTATTTTTATCTTATTCAAAATATAAAGCTTACGAAATATTGAGATTATTGAAAAAAAATAAATGTGAAAATCAAACAAATAAAAATAAATATTATACAAATTCATATTCTGAACCATCCATTTTGACTAGTTTACACACTTTTAGTTCATATTTTGCTTTAAGAAAGTTGTCACAATGTAAATTAATAGGAGCTTTCGTTCACCGCACTTTTACTATAAAGAGTGGTGTATAAAAATTGTCACAAATTTTTTGAAGGAAAAGTATAAGATTAGGAAAAAATTGGTATATGAACCAGCAATTACACTTTTTTATTAAGCAATCTCTTAAAATTAGAGGACATTAATTCGTGTATTTATGGAATGATGAAATATGAAAGTGCATTATCTTGGATACAGTTAGGCTAAGTAAGAGTTTTGAAATTATTGTAGATTATACTCCGATAACGGTAATTTGGTTGATGAAACGCGTTGAGAAGAATATGACAGTTCTGGTGTTTCTGAAGACATTACCAAAAGTGAGTGAACTCAATAAAAGTTAAGAGTTCAGACTTCCATTGTCTTAAAAAGGGTTGACAAATCTGACATTTGAGAAAAAGATGAAAAATGAATGAATCAATAAAAATATTAAAACCATCAGGAGCGAAATATTTGGATGAATTATTTAAAAAACGGAAAAAATGTCATAAAATATGAAGAAATAAAGAGTACAAAATCAAAAAATTTAAGAATATATCCTCATTTGTGAAGAAAATAAAAGAACTTCTTACTATACTTCAAATCATAATGCGAATGTTAAAAAAGATATAATAAATTGTCTTTATAACAGAGCAAAAACGATAGGCAACAAATACCAACTCAACATATTCTGACATCTTTCACAATTAACGTTATACCTTACATTACAGAACTATCTGAAAAAATACGAAGAATTGGAAATAGGTATGATGTTAGAACTTCTTACAAAACACTGAGATCTATACTCACACATACAAAACAGAAATAGGCAATTAACATGACTGTTAGAACACATTTTGAAAACAGACGGTGAACATCGAGTTGAATGAAACAAGACGAGAATAATTGCCAATGAACCTCACTCTCTAAGACACGTATCTAAACTAAAAGGATCAGTGTATATTTTCATATCTAGAGATGAGTGTATTTCCAACAGTTCCTTAGAAATAGATTGTACTTGGCTACCCGTCTTGAAGACAAATATGGATAATGGTGAAACAGACTGATATCAAGGAACACCTTGTACCTTGTACTACATCAAATGTTTCAGGAGTCAATCAACAACATTGACATACTTCACATTTCAAAACTCCTGTGACATTTGTCGGAGAAGGAGAAGAATAACTGTGTATATATTTAAATTTTATTTATTTATTTTATTTATTTATTTATTTCATACATTATTCTACAGGATGAACCCAATTACAGAATTTTGCACCAATTGCTCGGATAAGTGGTGACGCAACGCACTAAATGTCTCCTGCCTATCATTATTATTAATATTGTTATTATTATTCATCGTGGAGTTCACAGTCCAAGAAAAATCATGAAAAATTGAGATTTTGCATTCGAACTTGGAAGACTCTATCCTACCTCTCTGATGAGACAGTATTTCTGATTATTAGAGTCACTGGTGAAATGATGTCCCCCCTACGCTCTACAAGTTCAGTTGTAGATCAGGAGCACATATCTCGTGACGTCACAATGACTTACGACAAACACGTAGTTTTGAAGTTAAGCAGTTTGATAATGGTAAACGCTAATGATTTGAAGTTTTCTCATTGTATTCAGGGTGATGAATACGTTCAAGTGCAAAATTAGATTTGACTAAGCGGTTCCATTGAAGACGAATCTCAAAGTTTATATATTTATATGATTTTCTATGATGATCGATCGAAAACCATTAGTGCAGCGTTTAATACATGTGAAAATTAAGTTGAGTGGATTGTTGTTGAAATTTGTACCCAGTAAAAGGTGGTGCTCACTTATGTGAAACTATAAAAGGGAATATTTTAATTAGTTATTTGTCAGTCTGTGAACGAATTCTTCATGATAAGGTAGGACTGATTTGGCTCACATTATATTTTCAGAAAAGATCCGTAAAACCCTATAAAATGGATAATTTTTTGAAATTGGTTCATTATTCATTTCGAAAATTGAAATCATAATTTTAATACAGTTATGATCTGGTCCATTTTGATAACCATATAAGAATGGCATACAGGGTAAGTCAAAATATATTAAATTCGTTTAGGAATGAAGTACCTTTGTATCGCAAAATACGGAAACATTTCAAAATCGCCTCCTATTGAAATTTTCATAATTTTTTTTGAAAATTTGGAGTTTCTCTCGCATGATAAATTTTTGAAGTATTCTGAATCATGGCATATCTTGAGCAGCCACATGTCGTTCGGAGAAATTGGAGTTATTCTCATATGATACATTTTTCAGTAGTCAGCATCATTACATTTCTGAAGTAATAACATATCACTATTCTTTGTCGCAATTTCTTTTGAAGTGGAACAATCTCTTGGATTGATGTATTTTCAGGTAACCGGTAACCTCATCTTTTTTTGCAGTAATATTCAATAGTATTTGAGAATTTCGCAAATAGTCTTGAAAACATTTGTACATATAAATAATCTCTGAATCAAAGTATGAAATTGGTATTTAAATTCCTGATGAACATGCTTCAGATGAACAAAGCTCAGTAAAATATTCCAAGGGTATCACGAGTAGCCAAGAAAAAAAATTGAGCGGACTGAAAGTCAATAGTTTGATAGTTTAATTTATCATGACTCACCTGTTGAGAGTTCTGGTTCATTTCACCATTGTTATGACCAAAGCCTCGTCAAGCCCCGTTATCCCCTACTTACTACAAAAGACAAATCAATAAAAATTTATTTATTTTTGATATTATAAAAACGTTAGAGTACTTCTTCAGTAATGAAATTGACATTGTTTCATTTGGATCAATTACATTTATATAACCTTCTGAATAGAGATAACTTTCCATGAGAGTTTCGCATATTTCAATTGTTTAATATTTTGCTTCTGCTAGCTGTAAATTGTCGGGAATCTCGTATATTGATTTTTCGATATTGACTATAGTTTCATCAACTTGCAGTTTTTGAATAGTTTCATTGAAAGTTTTGATACCAGAAATTTTTACTGAAATTTTGTTCGTCAATAAATTCTCGATTTGGTGTTCATTTTTTAGACGAGAGCTGAAGCCTTCAAAATGGTAAAAAGTGAAAAAAAATATTAGCAGGTTGAAACCTATTAGAAAAGGAGGGGAATGTGATAAAAATGAAAAGGAAAAATAAATTACGGTCGATTTGAGTTTGTAGTTAGTTGTAGGTAATGAAAAGATCTACAATTTCTGTATTAACAATTTTTTCACATAACCTCAAAATTTAGGTGAAAAATTCAAATAACAAAGTTTTTGGTTTTTTATTCTTTTTCAAAACACTTAGTTTTACGAAATTTCGTGAAAACTTACCTTGTTATGTGCCAAATACACTGTAATTTAATCGATTTGAAATATTTATTTTTTTACCTTATTTTGACTCCATATCAAAAAAGCACCCTAATTTTCACTCGAAAATTCTCGCGTCAAAATATCAGTTTTTTTTCAAAAAGTCGGTGTGATTTGTTTTCGTTGAAATCTCAAATTTCTGATGATGTATACATTACCATAGTAAATGTTTTCAGAAAATACAAAAAATTGAAGAAAACTCAAATTCGAAATTTTTTTTCGTTATGTACAATTCTGTACACTTTAATTGCTCAAAAACGTAAGTTTTCTTGTTACATTGATGAACGAAAAAATTGCAAATTGAAATATACTATTATAATCAACAAAAAAATAAGTTACCTAATAAAGTTAATATTTATTAGGACATCTACAATATTTTGAGAAGGTTGTGGAATCTTCTTTAAATAATTGTATATACAGTCTCACCGAAAAAGTCCGCATCAAATGGGAAACTTTTTTATTTATCGTTTTATGTGAAATTTGATTTTGGCAGTAGATTTTGCTTAAGAAATGATGTCA
>WOGJ01258319.1:0-10245 GCA_015342185.1 Leptinotarsa juncta
GTTAAGAAGCTGGGTTTATTTGGCCGAGTGTGAATAGGTGAGAGCCACAATAAACCCTTGCGGGTTGCGGTGGAGGGTCTAAAAGACCCACTCACTTTGAACTGAACCTAAACTATAAATCACCTTCTCTATTTTTGATGCGACCCTCGTATATCTACTTTCAACTTTTTTTCGGAAATAAGAGCTAACTAAAATCTATGACGCAATTTGAAAAGTTTCATAGACATATTTTGACCTGTTATCATTTAAATAAATACTTCCACACTCCTTTTTCTGTGCACAATATTTTCTTGATCAAAATGTTTTCAATGTAATCAAAAATGAAAGTAATTCTATATTTTGACACAATTTTTCATTTGTTTATTGTGATTTTTTATTTGTTTCATTTGATATACTCATACTGACAGTCAGTGTTTAGACATTAACATATTTAGTAAAAATGAAATTAGGTTTCGGCAATACCACTGTCGGTTTGGAGTATAGATCAATGTAGTTGAAAGTTACTACTTTCAAGAGGCGAGCACGGAACAGAATTTGAAATGAAAAACTATTAAGAAGGTATTATCGTATTAGATAAATTTTGAATTTTTATTGTGTTCAAAGACGTTTCGTTGAACTGCTCTTTCCAATACTCCTTGATTCTATCCTAGTTTGCAATATTCCATTTTCCTCAACCAGTTAGGAGTAAAATAACCATGACGAAAAAAATTGTTGTCTCAATCACCACTGAATTATTTATTTCATTAATCTGTTTATATCAATTATTATAAACTGATCATTCCGTTACTTGCTAGAGGTCAGTATTATCAGAATAGAATCATTTTCTCTTATATACTTCAAAATAAAATAGCGTTCAACAGAAATGCAAAATACAAAAATAAATGCTCCGAAATAAATATAATTTTTCTTCAACAATGATCAAAGGAACAACATCAAATGAAGATAACGACGAATCTAAGAATATAATTCTTCTCACGACAATAATATCATCCAATCAATCACTTCCTTCAACGAAGCCTTTAAACGATAATCAAGTCTGGATATCGAATTCTTCTTCGATAGATACTGATATAATTAATTCTAAGCTCGAAGCTATCCTAAATTTATTTCAATTTCATTATCATGCCCAATTCGACAATGGAAATACTGGTTTTCACTGAAAACATTACCGATCGTGATATCCTGTAGTAATTAATACCCACACGGAATAAAATACACAATTTGCTTGAAATATATATCACCATGTCAAAACCTGTCACTATTTAGTCTTGCTTCCATGGAATTATTAGCAAACCGTAAAAAGTAATGAAACGAACGAGAATGAATGGTATATACACGCACATTACAATGCCACTGGATTTTATTTATTAAAGATAACATTTCATAATAGCTATCTATGATATGAGTGTTGAAAGTAAGGTTTTATTTTCACGAACGAAATAAAACTTACTTTCAAACACAAATATCATACAAAATTTTTTTGTACAACTGTACTGTTTTCATAATAAAATAGATAAATTTAATATTTCTATAAAAACACATAAGTAAACTATTTTCATGTTATCGCATTTGCTGTGAAGTGGCCGTGTCAGGTGACGCCCAATTACCTGATCACCAACAAACAGTATTGTTTACAGCTCACGCATTTTATTTCAAGTCAGTCACATTTAAAGTTCTTGCTGGTGTTTAACATAATAAAAAACAATAGTTGGGAATTGTGTGTTCCCGACGATATTGAAAAGGCTGCAAAAGAGCTTCAATTCAATTGTTACCAAAAAAATCGGCTCAGCAGTACGATATCGCATATTCTAATTTTTTTAACTGGTGTAGACTTAAAAACGTCGAAGGAAATTTCAGCGAAACCGTCTTCTTAGCCTATCTAGAGAAGAAATCAAAAATATGGAACTCGTCAACTTTGTGGACCAAGTTTTCAATGATAGAATCGAGTGCGCTCGTTAAAAACGGTGTTAATACAAGAAAATATTTCAAGGTAATAGCATTCTTAAAGCGGAAAAATGAAAGTTATAGGCCCAAAAAGTTAAAAATTCTTACGTTTGATCAAGTCCAGAGGTTTATAAATGAGGCGCCAGATGAAAAATATTTGATAAAAGTTGCTAGTATTTTCGGAATATATGGAAAAAACATTGACTATTTTAATAAATACGTTACATTACGCTCTTCTGTTGTCAGTCATCAACGTTTTTTCCTGAAATACTCAAATTACAAAGGCAGTGCCAACCCAGTTGATATTAACACGTTTGGGAAAATACACTCTATCATTGATGAGTTTCTGAAACTCCCGGAACCAAAGGAATATACAGGGTCACAATTTCAGAAGGTCTTCTGTTTATTTGCTAACAGAATCACGAGCAAATATGACGGATAGGTACTGAGAAGCACGGAGGATTGAAGTCTACAACAGTAGCTGAGGGTTACATCGATCAATCTATTTCTTACAATAAAAAGGCTATTGCTGAAAGAGTAATTCCAACAGCTAGCTCTAGCGGTACAACATCCAGCACTTCCAAGAATTAAATGTTAATGCTCATGAAAATGTCAACTCAGCAGTTGTTCTAATTGTACTTTTCATATTAATGTAAATAATAATATTACTGTAAATAATAATGTAAATAATGTATATTATACATTTGTAACAGAATTTAATTGTATCTATATCTATTGTTCATAATAAAAATTCCTTGAAAATTGAATAAGTATGTTTGGTTTATTGCTATTGGATCGAAAAAAATCGTGTTGAAAATACGTTTAACACTAGTGTTAAAAATATTTTCAACACGCTTCCTTGTAAAATCATCTTCAAATACTCTTGACATCCATTTTTTAATGACAGTTGTACAAAAACAGTGTTTTTTTTTCGAAAAGAATCAAGATGGTCTTTTCACAGAAGAGTTAATAGCAAAACACGTGAAAAACTGGATATCCTCTCAATGGACAGTGTCCGGTGAGTATTTCTTGGAAGCTTACAAAACATCCCTCTTTCCTTCGTGAGGGTATCTGGCACCCACGTCAAGGTTACTTTACTTCTCTCTGTCAGTTGTCTCAAAGGGCTTTTGCAATTCCAAGTTAGTTTGGACCCACAAGCATATGAATACTCCTATACAATACTTGTATTGTCCTTCCGTAGAATAAATTATTATTACTATTAACATTACTTCGATAAATAAAACTAATGCTTTCGTACCCAACTATGTCTGTTTGACGGCTGTTTATAATCACTTCAATCTTCACCTCTAATTCAAACATGGCTTGCATGACATTTTAGGTGTCGTTATAGACGTTAGTGAAGTATTTATCATTATTGATCGAAAGTATATCTTTGTTTTCATTTTGATAACATTCTTTACTGATAAGTATGCGACAAATTTCTTGAATATGTACATATTTAGTCATACCATCGAGATTACGCCTAAGCTCTGCAGACTTGCAGACTCTTTTTTTCTGACTCGATATTTAGTCGCTGGCATAAAAGGCGTGACTTTCTGAAAAATATATTGATGTAGACAGCCTCAGTAATATAATTTTGCAGTCAAGAGTGTATTTCAACCAACTATGTGAAAATGCTTCGTACCTGGTCATCACTGCCAAGCGTGAAGACATATTGAAGCACTACATAGCTCGCCTCGCATACTGCCGTGCACATGGTCAAGGGGCGGCAGTGGAAACAAGTCTAGTGCTGTTTTATCGCTGTTCACTCAGCATGAGTGAAATATCATGAATTGAAGAGAACAAAAACCGGGTTGGTAGGCCATGATCGAATTGAACCTAAAGTACCAAACATTTCGTCTGCCACTGCAACAGACATTATCAGTGGTACGTGGAATTTTGAGGGTTGTCGTTTCCAAAATGGACAGTTGGTTAACTAAAACACATTTTAACCCACGGTGAATTCCCAGGTTTTTCAATTTCAGGTATTCCGTGACATCTGCAAAGCCACAGCCAAATTTTTGAAATTGAAAAAATGTGTAACATCAAATGAAGTAACATCGATGAACCGATCTACTAAATGATCAAAAATGGAGAATCATCTTATGAAGATTCATAAACGCCAGCAGTAGATGTAAGAATAAATGATAAAGAAATTAACGATACAGAAATGATGTTCCGGAGGAAAATATATTCATATTTAAAACGTCCTTCGAAGGATGGGCTTGTGTTTCTCCGAGCTATAACCGTGGAAATGAGCTGCTGATGGGTTTCTTTCAAAAACAACTAATTACTTTAGATGAGATTCTAATGGGCTTTCCGACAAATTTGCATGTTTTTGTATTTACTTTGGCATTTGTGAAGTATCACACTATACTGATCATAAACTCGAATTTGCTTTTACCAAGATGAAGTATCAAAAGTCTTTAGTTTTTAGATTAATGGAGTTTCCAGACAGAAATTGAAGAATATAAGCCTCGGTGCGCTCAAAATAATGATTATTCAGATATAAGAATAGATTTTGTTGGTCCAATTATCTGCTTTGTTATGAGAAAATTCAACTTTCATGCCATATTTTGAAGCTTCCCTCAGGGTGTTTTATTACCTTAAGGATTCGCTGACTGGACAATAGCTTTTCAATCGTTTTCATAGCGTTTCATTTATGAAAACGTTTTAAAAATGCTATTCTCTAGCGAAAAGTTATTGTGGTTTTGTTCTCGAGAAGTTATCACTGCCAAATAAATTGTCACGAATAGTGCTTGTTTGCTGGTGCATAAAAGCGTAGCGCATAACAAAGAAACTTAAGTAGTTATTAAAACAGATTTGAAATTTTGTAAGCAATAGCTATTCACGTGAAGTTAAAAAACTAGCGTGATAATGTTTTCTCATTAAGTATTTTTCAAATGATGTTTTTTTCCTATTATCAAGTGTGAACATCATAATATTATTCATTTGTAATGAGAAAGGTTCCAGAAAAAGATTTACATTTTATCATGCCCAAGAAATAAAAAAAACATATGATAATGTCAAATTTATTCTTTGTTGACTTCAATACATAAGAAAAGAAGTCGAATATAAAAATGGTTCAACTTGAAACATATGTGGTTTCGTTTTTTATATTTGGTTCCGTCAGCTGAGAGAAATAAAAATTTTCTTGACTCAATTCAAGGATATTTTTAGAACAATTTTGAAAATTATTACTTTATTTGTCAAAATTCCAAAAATATAGTTCAAGAAAGTAAATTCCGACAGAAAAGTAACAGTCCTTTACAACGTTAATAAGAAATCTAATAATTTGATCCTGTCGACAAAAATTTTCAGTCTACTTCATTTCCTGAAGAAGCCAACTTGTTTGATGAAACGCACATCGTAAAGAGTGTTTCAGTTCTGAAGTTTGGGACCAGCGATTGTTTTGGATTCATTCTACGCTAGATGTTCCAGTTCTACCTTTCATTACCAATTTTTATTTGAATTATACTTTGGTTATAAGTCGATCTAGTATTTGATATAGACCGGACAAGACCTAAAACCGCCGTTGAAACCAAGTCGATCTTCGTTGAAATATCTATTATTTGATATAGACCGGACAAGAACGAAAACCGCCGTTGAAACCATGGCGGGGACAAAGTGATCACGGGTGTTTCGGAATAATCAGAAAAAATTAACTTAATGATATTTTTGATATGAACCGCCGAACGAGAATAATACTGTAACGAATCTCAAGCCGACCCTGACCGATATCTCGGCCAGCAAATAAACACATGACTCATCGCGAAAAGAATCGACAAGTCGCCGCGAAAAGTCTAGGCCACTGACGAAACAACTAGAGAAATCTAGCACGGTTGTTGCCGATTTATAAGGCCCGCTTCTCGTTCCGAGAGGGCTGTCTGTATCTAGAAAATGAATCGTGCGTTTAAATAAAGAATTCGAACTGTGAAGATACATTAAGCGTTAGTTGCTAAGTGTTGTATATACATTAGTTGTGATAGTGAAATATTGTTAAAAGTAAATTTGTTTAAGACAGTTAATTCTTTATTGTTACAATACTCTGCCTCTCACTGCATATTTGACTGTAAGGCAACAAGACGAAAGCAGAGCCTAGACAAAACATTTGTGTTGCAACAGCGCTGTTTCAAACCGACATCAGTAGTGCTAGGCTGAACTACGGACCCACAGGTAGACTCCACTGTCTCTAAAGGACAAGTCTGAATAAATTGCGATTCCTCACCATAAGTCTCATCAGTAGTGCTTGGCTGAACCGTTAATACATTTCTGGATGATCCATATCGAAACTTGGCTTCATGACTGAATGAACTGTTGTTCATTTTTACAGATGCTAGATGCTGGTCTCACCCGGGATCACCCGGTGAGATACCATCGCAAAGCCTTAGGCAGCGTGAAGTTGCTTTCGGACTAACGTTTCGTTGCTGTGCTGTTTTCGGTTTCAAGGGTGGGAATATAAGAAAAAATGCATGATGGCGCTCCTAGGGTCAAAATACTCCGGAGGTAAAATAGCTCTCCAAACGGATCACCGGATGTGGGCTGATTCAAGGGCATCATCCTGTAGAAGTTATTCGAAAACCACTATTTCTGACAATCAACAGGGTTTTCCTAACAACAGTCCACAGGAAAATATCATGGTAACTGCAGTTGTAAGAGCCCCACTACAGGCTAAGAGGACACTGTAATCAAATAGTTCTCATATTCTTACACACACAGAAACCAAAGTCAGTGCTTCAACAAACTCCGTCAATTTTCTATATCCCGTCTATGATTTCCACTCCCGATTCTGACGTAACTTTGGAATAACTATTTTTATCAGAAGCAGTCTCTCCTGTCATCGAGAGAAAATGCTGGAATCCTGAAACTTTGATGTTATACTGAGGATTTTGCAATAAGCAGCGGACTTACTCAGTCACCGAAGTAATTCTATCATCCATTGCAGGAATATGCATTTCCTTTTTCAATGAAACGACCTTCTAACGGAAAATCTTGGTTCAACAAAAATTGCAAGCAAGCTCTCGCCTCCAAAAATATCGCCTACCGACAGTGGCGCAAAAATCCCAGTACCGAAAACCGAACTAGGTTTGTTAAGACTCGCAACAGCTATAAACTTAGGGATAAATTGCTTGCCAATTCCAACGGGTTTAGACCCTTTTCGTCGGTAGCTAAAGCTGTTAATCAGAATTTTACAAAATCCACAATTCCATCACTAACAGAAGCGGATGGTGCAAATGCAACAACAATGTACTAGCTGAACAACCTAGGCATCGGTTTTCTCCAAAAAGATAAATGTCTCCGAACCGGTTAAAATGGACACCAATATGTCTTGCCACAATCATGTTACTGGAATTTCAAAGGCTGCTCCTGAAAAGCTTGGAACACTGTTCCGAACCAGAAAACTATAGACACCTCTGCAACTTTTGATGCTTTATAAAGCTTAGATCAGACCGTCATTCGAGTATTGTTTTCATGTATGGAGCTCCGCCCCCAAACATACCCTGAACCTGCTGGATTTCTTCAAAAAAGAGCTATTCGCCCGATTGAAGACGCGAACAACACCTTCAACCTTGATAGTCCGGAACATCGAAGAAAGGTTATATATTTGTTGCTATTCCATAGATATTTTCACGGAAAGTGTTCAAGGGACTTGGCACATTTGGTTTTGGGGTTCAACTCAGTTCACATTGAATTTTACTGTTTATGTGGAATACATTTAATCTCTAGCGATTCAAATCCAATATGAATCACTACTTTAGCACAGGCACCACTCTAAGAGCGCCTTAAGGATTTTCCCTTGTGCTTGTTATTTGTCTTCAAAAAATTTTTTCAGAGCCATCTCGTTGAGATTTTTCTCGTCCCTCTAAAATAGGTCAATACATTGTAAGCGAACCGTTTTTTCAAATTTACTGTGAAGTCATTGTTTTCGCAGCCACAGAACAGTTCTCACGCGGGTGATTGTTTCGTTCAATGGTCTACCCAATGGTGTACCCAGGTACAGAAGAAACAACAGCAGTTCAAATATAGTTACCCGTGAAGTTCTAAATGAAACCTAGAAATGTTCTTAATTGTTTGTTTGTACCTTTAACAATCAACATAGTACTATTGCTTATGAATTCCAAGATCCAGACATTAATATGTACTCTGATTCCGAAAGAGTTTACCAGTTTATCAGGCGCTAGCGTATCGAAAGCAGCTTGTTACAGATGGGTTGAATTCGCTCATTTGTCACAGTTTCAACTATACGGAAGTCATACTGATGAGGACTCGATATTTCATATATGTTTAAATATTCGATTAATCCATTGTGGACTGTGCTGTTAAGGTAATTTTTCAGAACATTGAGGAAACATTTCAGAGATAAGAAGTTTTATCAAATGTAGTAGCTATATTCCTTCTCTTCTAGTATTTTGATATGACTAGGTACAACTTCTTGAAAAAATTATTCAACTCCCTAAAAACATTTCTTAATATGATATCAGTTTTGTTGTAAATTGAAATTTGTATATGAATCCAACTGCTTGCAGAAAGAAACACAATTGCAGGGATTCAACAGAAGCCAGCCACACATTTTCTTTTGGTTATAAGATTTACGTGACATTTGGGTTCGCGAAATCATACAACTAGGAATGTTATCGAGCATACTCTTATATAAATCCGAGAAAAATTATTTTACCACTATGGAAAACTAACCCAAAATACGTCTTAGGGCTATACTTTTTCTGAGTATTATGCCCGACCCATGTTAACTTCGACTGTAAGAATGATGATAAAAGTGAAATATATGAAACTCCATTACTGTAATACAATCAATGTATAGAATCACAGTAGAATTTGTGAAAATACTTTGTAAAAATACAGGGAAAAATTTAAATTTAGAGTGTGAAGCTTTACTTTATGTGAAAGCCCACTTATGACAAAGTAAATATTACATAAGTAGACCTGTAAAACCAAATAATATCAAAGGATTTCAAATCGCATTCGAGGATTCACTTAAAATATCATTTAATATTACATAATATATGAAGTATTACTTCAATTTATATTCTACTGATTCATTAGTATTTATGAAGACATGTGACATCTCGTTGTAATCTATCATAACAAAGGCCTACTTTCTACATAATTTATAACAGAGCGTCTTCGTTACAATCACTATTGTAATTTCAGGTTGGTTATTTTTGGCCAACGCCATGCTCTGTGAATTCCACAAAACGAACTCAAAATCGGTTTTTCCCCGTACGTTTCCACCAACTATCTTCTTTTTGATAAACTATTATCAATCAGCAATTTTCAGACAATCCGAAAATTTTCCATTTATAACCAAAATATAAGCTTAATAAAACGACGTACATCTGGCGATTCTGGGATCTTGTATAATACCATTATAAGAGAAAAGAAAATTGGAATTGTGTGAACGAAACTCCAACAAGCTTAAAAAACACGACGTAATTCGAATTGCGGCTAGAAATATTACATTCATCAGAAGTAATAATTTATTCCCAAATGAAAAACTGAACAACTACCGCACATCAGGCACTGCAAGTTACGGCGTTTGAAAAATCACTTGTAACTCTCATATTTTGCTCCAACTGTAGTGATTGCGAAATGGCGTTTCAAAATTAAACTGGCATTTCCGAGTTGTTTGCTACCATGTCTTTTGTTTGCTCAGTTTACAGATCTAATTACGAATGCATTCATTAGAATAATGTGCCGCATGCATCATGCATTTTTGCTCGCATACTATTAACCATTCTAAATTTATTTTCGTACACGGACAATTTTCACTGCTTCTCGCTTGATAGTAACTGACAGTGGAACAAACCGATACGGGTTGTTAACAAATACAGTGTCTTCATTTAATACTAGTATTACTTCGAAATTATCGTTTGACAATAGTTGGAAATGGTATTTTCAGTTCAATTTAAGTAAAAAAAGTACAAAATTCAATATATTTTAAATAATTTGTTTTACATGAAATATAAAATCGTTTTATAAAGTGAGAGAATATGAATTTTTTAATAAAAGTTATGAATTATAAAAACAGGATACTGTTTAAATGGTTATACATTCAAACAATTCAGGATAAACATAGTTCTTGACCATGATTTTCTCAAGTAAGTAAAGATCAGATTCCAATTTCAATTTATCATGGTTTACTTCTAAATATTACTTTCAAGATTTTGCGGAGAGCAATACATAATATAATAATAATAATAATATATTACACATAATATATTACAATCCACCCACGTGTCTATCAAAAGGCAGAATTCAATTTCTGATCTTTTCACGAATGAC
>WOGJ01258460.1:0-10009 GCA_015342185.1 Leptinotarsa juncta
TTTCAAAAATTATTAAGCGGTGCTGCGTTATGACGTAATTTTAATTGAGAACAGTGCATCTGACAACAAATGAATACCTTTTAGATCCTCAATTATTTTGCAACAAATCTGATCTCATCAGATTTTCAAGGAATTTATCCTTAAGTAAAGCCATTTTTAATTTTTTGAGCGAAAACCATGCGTCGAACAAAGAAAACCCAGCAAATCAAATGTGCTCACAAATGTATGGTGACGTAGTATTTTTAGCCAAAAAAATACATTTCAAAACTCGTACGTACGCCACTGGCAGCAAAAATTAAGAAAATTGTACATCAGAAAATGCGCCTTGAGGCATGTACCAAATATGCCAAAGATGTCTACAAAATTATCTCAGTTATTATTAAAAAACTGATTATTTTTGTAAACTTTGCCACCCTGTATCTCAAAAGTTAAGGCGTTTAGGACATACGTTTATAGGAAGTTTTTTTCTTAAAATGGGTCTAAGAATTACCTCCTTAAATATTAACGAATAAACAAGGTACAGATGAAAAATGGTTTGCAGTGGTCTTGTGATTTTGCCCTACATATGTATCTGACAACCGTTTTTTGTAGAACGAATACTGAATTATTAGTTGTTAACTACAAAAGCCCCAAAAGGCAATTCCATATCTCAAGTGCGACTCTATCAAGTGCGAACTCAATCAAGGATTGATTGAGTTTGTTAGAAACAGTTCGAACTGCATATCAGCCAGATGCTATTTTTTACATAAATTCGTTGACCCTTCAGAACCCTGGAAAGTGTAATACGTTTAATGGGGGTTGTTACTGCTTAAGATTAATACAGCATATTACCTACAGCCAGGGGAATTGCCTGGCCCTTCTTCCAATTTGAGGGGAACTGACCAATAACTTTGCACGATGTTTCTTCTTGAAGTAATATTATGAAAAAATATAACGCGTTATTGCACACGTTGGTATCCTCCACATATATACTCGTATACTGGGCATTTGTGTCAAATCTGATGTACAGTAGGACAAGAACAGAGCCTTGTGAAACACCAAAGTGAACATCCTGCCAGTAGAAAAAATGAGTTTCAACTTTATATCATCTACTCTATAGGAAGGGTTCTAATTGTAAACTATTATTGTAGCCCAGTGGTGTTTTGTTAAGGTATCTGATCACTTACAAATTTAGCAGTCCAGATAAATATCGATCGATAAATATCTGACGATTGTTCATAATTTGGGCATTTATGTAAACTAAATTAGTGAGGTTCAGGTTCAGTTTTGGGATTTTAAAAAACCGGAATCGGGAGAATTTAATTGAATAGTAAGTTTTGAGCAACAAGTGAAGTAGTTAGTTGGATTTGAATCAATATTGGATCCTGTGTAGTCCAACTAGCTAAAATATTATTATCGAGACAAATCCTGAAGAGTATTCGATTTTTAGATCAAGTATCAGTTATACAGTAACAGACTGATCGGATCAGGAATAATAAGAAATAATGGCAGTGAAATAGGACTTTTCTATGCTTGAACATAAGTTTCATTTTTCTCTTAATGTAGCTCTCGCTAAAATGTATAAATTAGTAGATAAATCCAAAAACTTCAACTTACAGGGATTGTGGTATTTCCACTGGACAGGTCACAAAACCGCGGTTATTGGGGAAACCGTTCTGTGGTTTTGTAAACTATCAAGTGAAAATCTTGTATTATACATTACAACGAATGTTCATCAAGTATCGGTCATTTCCATAACCTATCAAAAATTTTACTATTTTTTTCCTTCCAGGTACAAAGTATCCAGTGTCGAAAATCTCCACAATCCAGAACGCAACCGAACTAGAAGGCATTCAACCCTCATTCCCCCGGACTACACACCTCCTGAACCCTTTCAACGACACAGACGAAACCGCAAGAAAGAACACGAGATATATTCCTACGTATCACTCCAAAACCTTCCGAAAGCCACGAGACAGCCGGACAGTCTCGATTCCCACTACAAGGCAGCGTCAATCAACAGCCTATCAAAGATATCCTACGAAGAACTTCCAGAACTCAGCCTACCCAACTATTACCCCGATGCGAGATATGACACTGACAATACCGATAATATATCTTTAACGGATAACATTTCGTCGGTATCCTTCGAAAATAGCAGCAAAACCAAATATCCGTTAGACCTGATATGGGACAAGAGTGAACCGAATGCTAGCATTCCCTACGATGAAAACATCGTCCTAAGTACAAATAAAACTTTGTACGAGAGTTTAGAAAGCAAACCACGCACGATTCGAAATCCTACCCCGTATCACGAGAATTACGGCAAGATAAACCTGTCAGTTTCCAGAACAACCGAAGAAGTTGTAGAAGAGAAACCAACAGAAGAAACCGACACTAATTTGGACGAAATAAACTTAAAGAACGAGCATTATACAACACCCCAAAGGGATCATTACTCTGAAACCGAACAATCAGATTGTATCACCGAAAAGACTTGTGATAAAAGTTCGGCTGAAGAGAAACCCAATAAAGCGGAGAATATTTCGAATAATCCAGATATAACGCTGATAGAAGTTCCCGCAGGGGCGCAAGAAGCTGAACAACATAAAACAGTCGTATCGGTAAAAACTGCTGCGGAAAAACAGGAGAATATCGAAGAAGAAAGGGATAATTGCAAACAAGTCAGGGAATCCAAATCGCATAGTCACAATTACCTGAAAGAATTTCTGGAGACGCAAAAAGGCTCGAGGAAACCGTTACAAAATTTCTTGGCGAAGAAATTCTCGAATTTGTCGCGAAAAACGACAAAAGAAACGACGAATTTGAAAGACAATAAGTTTCATTCCCTGCCGGATATAACAGCGAGTAAAAACTTGAGGAAGTGCGAGAAAATAGACCGAAAATTACGTAAATGCCAACAAAGTAATCAGCATACTCGTTCCCAGCAAACTTCAAAGGAAAACAGGTTTATTGTGAATATAGGAAGGCACTTTGACGTAACCGCCGGGAACACAGCTCCCGTTGACTTTGAAGTGAAAATCTCGAAAGTTGCCAAGGGTAGCAACAGAAATATTTGCGAACTGAAATCCGAAGAGCAATTCATAGCGGCGGTGAAAAGTTTGAAAGAAACATTACACGGCAGTCAGATAAAACTAGACGAAAACGATAACATAACAAAACCGGCAGTGGTATCTCTAACAACAAAGTTGGAGGGTGAACAAAACGAGAACGAGAAATACCAAAGAGACATGGCACTTCTGTACTGCCGAGACGAATGCTCGAAAGAATTCCAGGAAAAGCTCGGAACTATGAGAAACTACTGGAATCGAATGGTTGGAAGCGACACGAACGAACATAAGGTTCAAAAACTCGAAGAAACAGAAGCCAAAACCAGCGTGGAAGAAGTGAAAAAAATATTCGAACAACCCGAAGAGAAAGTTGAAGAAAAACCACAAAGTAAAGTACAACTAACGAAGCAACTGTTTGAACCCAAAGCCACGATGGAGAAAACAGGAAAAATATCACCAATCATCAAAGAAACCTGCAGCTACTTCGAAAACACCAGCTCCAGCCATTTTTTTGAAAATGACAGGTCTTTCGAAAGCCTTTGCCCAACATCCGTTGAAATTATCAACACAAAAAACAACGTCACCAAGAAGGATCTAGATCAACCAAAGCACCACAAAGCTGTGACGAAATCTAACAGTATCTGCACCAAGCCCGAATTCGACCATGTTAGATACAAACTGGTGAAGTCTGATTTGTTCCAGAAAAAAATTTTCGCCCCAGATAAGGAGTCCCAGTTCGACGGTCTTATACAGTATCTGCAAGATTACAGTTTCCAAGAGTTACTTATAGATAACAATATCGTTATTATAGAACCGATACGTTCCAAGGTTCCCTACGAGCCTTCCTCATGTGTTAAATCGATGAAGAACGTCACAACCATGATACACAAAAACCAATCCGCTGACTCAGATAACAAATCAACACTAAACCGGCACTTCTTTTACCACCCCATAAGGGTCAATAAGGAAGTCAACGAGGACGAACTGCCCAATCCCGATACGGTTAGACAGGTGAGAGAATTTTTCGAAGGAGGCGTGAAAAAATCGGAAACTATTCAAGAAACTGAACAAACCACGAAAGAAAATATATGTTGCAGTTCAGATCCGGATAAAGATAGATGTTCCGCAACGGATTCCAATTCCCACCTGTCCAATATGTCAGACTTTGGCAGCCAGGAGAACCTCTACGACTCCATCGATAACGAAATTTATTGTGAATATGTGAGCGAGGATATTTTGGAGAAAATCCGTGAATACGGAACTTCGGTAACTTACTATGGCGGCAGGGTGGTCGATCAAAAGTCCGGACAACCGGTCTTGACCAAAGCTATAATGGACGAAATCAGAAACAACGAGAAAAAGTGCGTGGATTGCAGTAGCTGCAACAACAACGAAGTAGAGAAAAACGACAAGGAAAAAGACCATAAAGAAGGTTATCACGGAATGAAATTCAGAATACTGAAATCAAATAGTTGCAGCAGTCGCTTGGAATTGGTAGGAACTGAAAGTATGCAGGATACTAAGAAACAATTGCTATCTCAAGTGATGAAGAAAAAAAACTTGAGAAAGAGGGGCTCGATCATAAACGAAATTAGTGCAGAAAACGAAAAAGAGCAGGAAGACAAATTCAGTGAAAAGAACGCTATCAATGAATGCATAAAGAAACAAACGATTAAAGATAACGAAAATCAGCCAAAGATTATCGGAGAAGAAATGAAGATACCAGAGAACAAAACGACCAAATGGAGAGAAGTCTCTAGCGATAAGAAATCGTCCAATGAAACTTACAACGATAATGGTTCGCAAAAAATCTACGATTTTTATCATTACGATAATGTCAAAAGTAGGCCAAAAAAAGTCGATGACATGGAATTTGAACCCTATGAGGTAGCTTAGAATTTTAATTATCATTGTGATTATTTTTATATTTCATGTCATAGTTCGATGTACATTATTGTAAAAATGGGTACTGGGTAGGAAATCACTATATTTTAAGTAAATAATAATTCATGAAGGAGAGACTTGTTATCAATTCAATTGAATGATATTCAATTCTCAATCTGATTAATTTGTTTCTTGATAAGAAATCAAAGAAATTAATATTGCAGTTATTATCAACTTACTTTCAGGGTAAGCTTCCAGTTATGTTTATGTATTGAAATGGAGTATGTTTAATGTATTATTATATCAATTGATAACTATAAATAAAATGAATTTTATTGAATTATGTAGTGGTAACGAAAATTGTATTTTAATATTAAAAAGCACCTGTTTATAAAAATGAAGGCGATAAAATTTTCATACAGGCAGTTCGAATATCAAGATATATCATCAACCTAATCAATGTTGCGGCATCTAGCATTCACCTATATTTTCAAAATATTTTATAACAAGATTTCACAACTGCAACTTTTATATTTTACATGGCATTTTTGTTTTTTTTTGTTTTTCGAGTATTTCTACAATAATATATATGCCAAAAAAATAAATTAAATTGCGTTGAGATTAATTTCGAAAATTTCAGTAGTTTCGAAGATAGTGGCTGTTTTCTTTCGAAATTAGAAAATCTTAAAAGTGTCTTTATAATCCTGATATACATTTCTGACAGCTCGTATCGTTTTCCAGAAGTTCCGAAAGATTTCCAAAAATTTTTCAGAAAACCCTCATCGACGCACAAGTAATTAACCACAGGAAGAGTTATTCATTGTTATGGAATATTTCAAAAAGACCTGTTTTTTTTTCAAATTCAAAGATCAAAAGTATTCCTGAACTCCACCAAATTTAATTCATTTGCAACAATAAAAAAGAAGCAATATATTTGAAATTAATGTGATGTATTTACATTAAAATGATGCTAGCAACAAACAAAAGTTCATTTAACGACCATTTTTGGTAACATTTACAAATAATTTGTTTGTTTGGTTCATTTCGAGTGGATGTACACCCATGCACCCAATACTTTTTTGGCACAAAGAAGACGAATAAAAAAATTATTTAACTTTCACAATGCTTACAAAAAAAGTCTGAAACCAATGCAACTCGTAGTCAACGCCACACTTTGTATATCTGGTGACGTCAAGGTCAGTTGCTAAACTGTTTTTTCCCAGGAACAGGAATTACTCAGAAAAAGTTTTTTTTGTCAATATCCATCAGATTATTAGTTGCAATAGATATACCCTGCATGAAAACTCTATGATCAAAGTCAAAGTTGGTATGGAAAAGTATCTAATATTTTCGCAACTAAAGAAGATGACGATCTCCGGAACCAAAAGAGTTATAATCGATTTTTTCGGTATCACTGAATAGTACTTGAAATTCGGCTACACCGCCACAATTCAATCTCTCAAACCGGGCTTTCTTCTACTGATACCCCACACACTACTTCAATCGGATGGAAAAAATTCAAGTATCAGAGTTCAGTACCTTGTACATAGATATATCTGCAAATTATATGAATAATTCTTCACCTAAAATAGTAATCTATGAACCAAGCCGCAGTTCGATGTGGAAAAGAGAAACTATTAGCTAGAGCAGAGCCAGCAATCTCAAAAGAGGTTCTGAATGATTGCACTGAACCTTTAACAGAAACTACAAGTTTCAATATAATCAGGGAGGCAATGCAATGAATCAGGTTCGCTCAAGTTATAGTCGAGGTACTCAAGGCCACATTGTTTTTCAACTGAACAACTGAATCGAAGTATTAGATCAGATCTAAACTTATGAAGTCTTTCGTTGAACTGGATTTCTCTTACAGAGACATCCTCAATCACAGAAAAGTTCATGGAAACTTGTGGACAACACGTAAAAGTAGCCTTTTCTGCCAGTGACATGTCGTTGACGCAAACATCTCATTACTAATCGGAAAGTTTTAGCCATTCACTTAAAAATTTGAGACTTTCATAAGAGGCTTTAACTATACTGAGTACCTCTTTTGAATGGATGATAGTTGTTGGTTCACACATGGATCAAAAACACCTTCCAGTTCTGGTGCAGGTGTTTTCAGTCGCAGACCCAGAACAGAGATATCAACATGCCTAGGAACCTATGCGACTGTATTTTAATCAGAAATTTACACTATTCAGATATATTGGAAGAATCCAACCTCATACACAAGTCAATAAAAATATTCTCAAGTAGTCAAGTGGCGTTGGAAGCTCCTGGCTCCTATCGAGCAACGTCTAAACTGGTAGCAAATTGCCAAAAACGACTCCCCTCGATAGGAAGACTTGACAGATTGTCTCTGGTCTGGATTCTTCGACATACTGGCCTGGAAGGCAATGAGGCTGCTCACTCCCTTGCAAATGACGGTGCTGCAAGCAGTTTCATCGGACCAGAACCTGTCAGTGGCATCGTTTTAGGCTTTGCCAAACATTGAAAACCTGGATGGCAAAAAGATTTATGGACTTCCAGAATTGGGTCACTCCAAGGGGTTTATTCCCCTCTTCGAAGCTTGATACCAAACAGTTGTTGGACTACAGTAGGGATGAACTACGATGTCTAACAGACCTTCTGTCGTCTGAATCATTATATGCAGATATTCGAACTGTCGGAAAACAGTGTGTGTCGCCTCTATTTGAAAAATGATAAAACAGCAGAGCACATGCTTTTGCCTGCCCCACTGGGGATCGAATCAGGTTTTAAGAGTTCGGCAGAGCCGTAATATCACCATTTGACCTGAAAGACCACTCATCAGACAAACTAATCGGCTTCGATAAGAAGCTGGGTTTTTTTGGTCGAGTGTGAATAGGTATGAGCCACAATAAACCCCTGCGAGTTACGCTGAAGGGTCGAACAGACCCACTCACTGTGGATCAACGTAACCTACCCTCTTCCGAATTGTTGATATTCTCTAGTTTCAATTTCTGTATACCCGACAATCTAACCTTATAGATCCTTTCCAAAGTTTCAGATAATCTCATTAACAGGAATCTTATTTCAAATCTTCTGGCACTCGCCCAAGACTTCCTATTCACCCAAGGCTTCCTGGATATCTGCGTGGAAGGAATTCGCAATAATATTTTAAAATGGTTCTAGCAAAATCTTTGAAAGCCGATCAAGATATATTTTTCAGTTTGAAAATTTGACCCAAGGACTGAATATTATGAACAATGAACAAATATTACTGGAGTTCTATCCCAACACCAAACCGTTATTTTTGACACTCCGACACGTGTTTCAATCACGAAGTAATTTTCAAGAGGAAGCTCTTCCTGTTGAAGATGATCACTTGGTGATTGTAATACATGTCGAGGTGTCAAAAATAACATTTTGGTGTGAGCATCTTCAAGAGGAAGATTAAACTGGAATTTTCCCCAACACCAAACCGTTATTTTAAAACACCTCGACACGTGTTTCGATTACCAAGTGATCATCTTTAAGAGGAAGAGCTTCCTCTTTAAAATGATCACTTAGTGATCGAAACACGTGTCGATGTGTCAAAAATAACGGTTTGGTGTAAGCATCTTCAAGAGGAAGATTGAACTGGAATTTTCTCCAACACCAAACCGTTATTTTAAAAACACCTCTACACGTGTTTCGATTACCAAGTGATCATCTTCAAGAGGAAGAGCTTCCTCTTCAAAATGATCACTTAGTGATCGAAACACGTGTCGAGGTGTTGAAATAATGGTTTGGTGTTGGGAAAAAATCTCCAGTAATATTCATTACTACACCAAAGGTTCCAAAAAGTGCCTCACAAGAACAATAAACAAATCGAAGGAAAAACTGGAACCCCGGCATAAAATATATCCATAACAATCATTTTTATAGTATTTGGAAAAAGTGATTGTTTTAAATGAATGATTCAATCATAGAAAAAATAGCTGACTTTCCATGATTTAATGATTTTCTAATTCTTGAATGCTCCTCGAGTACAATTATGCAGCCATTTTCTATCGGAAGGGTTATATACCAACCACTCATCCATTACGGTATATTCTAGTTCTAGAATATTCATAGTACTGAAAACTGTTAAAACGTGATTATGACGGAACGTTTCAATTCATAAGTGTGTTAACTAAGTTAACAATTTGCAAAAAGAAACACATTCATCACTTGTTGACTTTATGTACGAAGAGTAAATATAGATGACACTGCTATATAACCGTAATATTTATTCATTTGTAAGAGATAAGAATATTTGACAACAGAAATAAAGCGATTGTCAAATATTTACATTTGTGAATGTATACTCTTTCATCTGCTTACTGACTAATTAGGTTCGAAATTGTACGCCGCTAATCATGAAATTTAAGATATCAATTGAAATAGAAGAAAATAGGTATTATTTTCCTCCTTTGTTTCCAAGAAAAATATTATTTTACTTTCAAATCCTGAAGAAACCAAACCTTTCAATGATAATATTTCAACGAGAAATTGCTTTTTTTGGAAAGGAAGCTTATTAGTTTTATACTTCTTCAACATAAACAAAAATGTGAAAACAACCATGAAAGAAAAAGTATCTTTCCACTCGGTTTGTACCAGAAATGTTCGTTATGAAATTGAAACAGAATAAATTTTTAAGTTCATCACGTTGAGACGGACAGACAGACACGGCAGAGTACTCTAATCTATAATATGTATTGACTTGAATCATGGTCTCACTTCTAGCATACATTTCTATTAAAATCCTCTCGTGCAAAAAATCAAAGTCATCAGTGGAACTCAAGTTTTAAGTGGAACTCCACATATCAAGAGAAAATGAAAACAATTTAGTTTCGATGTGATGTGAAATTTAAAGCAATTGGAAGTCAGAATTTAGAGAACATATTTTTTTTACTAAGGACAAAACACTACAGGAATATCAAGGATTTTCCGGTACTGTCACATAAACGTAGTTCTCCAAATGAAAGAGTTCTTTAACAGTGAATTTCGAGGTGTACGGAACATGACGATGAACAGCCATAGTCTTTCGCGTATTTCTGATATGTAGCGCTCTTGTTGGAATCAAATGTGCCAGG
>WOGJ01258530.1:0-11454 GCA_015342185.1 Leptinotarsa juncta
TTACTTGTCAACTTGTGGTCAAAAATGACTCCCAAGTATTTTGCCTCTTGTACAATTGGAATTCCTACCCCGTGCAGTACTGGTGGCTTCAGGCCTCGAAGTACTTTCCTTTTTGTAAAGACTACTAGTGTAGTTTTGAGAGGGTTTACTGTTAGTTCCTCTTCCTGGCACCATTTATTTATTATGTTTAGAACAAACAGTTTGTGTGTGTCCTGGACAGTTCTTGCCAATTTGCCGCTTGCGATAATCGCGAGGTCATCGGCACATCCTAAACAATACATGCCTTTGGAGTTTAGCCTCATGAGTAGTTCGTCCACTAGGATAGCCCACAGTAGGGGCGATAATACCCCTTCTTGTGGACATACTTTGCCAGCTTTAGCTGTGACTGTGATTTCGCTTACGGATGATATGATTACCCTTGTTTCCAGAATGGCATTTATCCACTTACACAGGAGGGTGGGATCCCTTTTCTATCTAGAGCTTTGGTGATGGACTTTGTAGATGCTTTATTGAAGGCACCCTCGATGTTGATGAATGTTGCCATGGCTATCCCCTTATCCTTTAAGGATTTTGTTAGTAGCCTGTTAAGATCTCTAATGCCCGATCTGTTGACTTATCTGGCTGGTACGCATATTGGCGTTCGTTGAGAGGGTTTATTGATAATACCACATCTCTTATGTATCTATCTATGTATTTTTAGTGTTTTGAGCAGGAAAGACACTAGACTAATTGGTCGGTATGACTTGGGCGTCATATCGTTTACCTTCCCTATCTTGGGTATGTAGATGACGCTGCCTTTTTGCCACTCATTCGGTATGTATCTCATGGCTATGCAAGCCTTATATATTCTACATAAGTATGGAATCAGTGATTCCTGCCCCTTCTGAAGTAGGATGGGATATATTCCGTCCTCTCCTGGAGATTTATATGGCTGGAATTTACTTATAGCCCACCTAATTCTATTTGGCCTTGTTATCTCGGTAGCTAATCTCCAGTCCGAGGCATTTGCCCTATTCCGTTTCCTTTGCGAATTGTTGCGGCCGGAAAGTGTGACTTGATGAGCATTTCTATGCTTTCTCCAAATGTTGTTTTCCTTTTTTAGGAACCCTACCTGATTTATAGTACCCTCCTTAGCTAGCACTTTGTGGTGATTGAAATATAACAACGTTATTTGTGAGAAGTCGGGGCGGTCTTGGCACATATAGGTACTTACCTATTTCAAATTGAAATTGATGATTGTCGCATGTGTCGCTAGTTTATGACATGAATGAGATGACTTGAAAATTTTCAAAATACATATCATGTTGATTTACATTATCAATTTTGAGGGTTAGATTATAGAAATAAACGGGTTTGATAGTATCTTTTTAACTATAACTATGTTTTGATTTGTTTCTCTATTTCTCTGTTTCATTTGATATGTTTGGAAAACAATTGCTGGTTACCAATCACATATTACATTGTTTTAAAAGTTTTTTCTGTTGATATGAGTCTACTTTGAACTGTGATATCTCAGTGATTAATCATTTAAATCAGTCGAAATAATCGCCATTTGAATCAGTGCACTTTTGCCAACGTAATATAATTGGATTGATTCCGTCAGCATGAAAATTGTGTGATAGGGATTCGATAAAGTTGATGAAGGCCGGTTTTTCCTGATCGTCATTGACGAAGGTTTTATCAGTTATAAAGGCATTGAAGTACTTGAAAAAATGGTAGTCGGTTGGCGGGAAATCTGAGGAGTATGGTGAGAGAGGCGGAACTTCGACGCTCAATTCATTAAATTTTCGGATGGTGATTTCTGAAACGTGCGGACCTGCGTTGCCATAGAGCAGGATCGAACCTCTTCTGTTAACCAGTGCGGGCCGTGTTGACATAATTTTCGGTATTTTTCGTCAATTTCATCACAATAGGACTCTGCTGTGATGGTTTGGCCTGATTGCATAAAGTTATAGTGAATCATACCAGCCCTTCACCACCATCCAGTAACCATGGTCTTTTTTTGGTGGGTTTTTGAATTTGGGAAATGGCTGGGTGACTTATCAATTACCATCTACTTTCCATCACACATGTCGATCCGATCCAAAAACAGAATCGTTTTGGTTGCGCAAAAACGAAGAAGAACATACTTCGAAATGAATGAATCAGTTCAATTATATATTCACAGTATTAATAATATATTTATTACTCAACACCCACATCATACATAATTAAAACTATCTTATAAATGATAATATTTCCAAGTTCCATCTTTCATCACATAAATCATTTTCACAGCACGTAGTCCTATGATTGGTCATCTCAATTCAACCATGGAAGGTCTAACAACGATAAGATCATATAGTGCCCAAGCCATTCTAAGGGAGGAATTTGATAAACACCAAGATCTGCATACATCAGCACATTTTATGTCGATCTGTTCGATGAGAGGATTCACTTTCTTCATGGATGCACTGTGCTCTTTATTCACTATTCTGGTTGTGATGAAGTTCATAATTTTTGATGAAGGTAAGACCATTGATTTTGGTTACGTTGTTGATAATAACAATTGTATGGAAAGTGATATGCGTATCAAAGATAGAAAGGAAAACTTGAACAACACAGTTTATCAAATCGTAAAATAAGTGTTTCACTTGTTCAAACAACTGTATTAAACCTACCACAATGAACTAGAATAGCTTCTTCAGGTACATATATGTATACACGCCTTGTTCATCTACTGATTCCGCTGTACATGCGGAAGCTTCTGATTGGTCGACTGGATGACGGCAAAAGTGGATGAGTAGGGTTTATCTGAAGTAGCGCCATTCCTACTTATACCTATGTGTATATATAAAACTAACTGCTTCTGGCATATCCAATATGCCTGACGAAATTAACATACATAATAATAATGTCCATCTCATAGACGTAAGAATCCTGCACCAACTGGATGCCGAAGAGACGTATACATACCCTGAGGTAGAACAACGCCACTCATAAGAGGTAACGGCAGCGAAGAGCTCTCTCCGCAGCAAGTAGCATCAAAAACTGCAACAGATCTGTTCATCAGAACTGTCATGAAAGAACAAAGTTATTGCTAGGAATGTGCTCGCCGTTCCAATCAAACCAGAGAAATGATACACCTCTGGGTCAAGGAGTTCAGCTCTAGGTTCCAATTCTTTGGATAGACCAATTCTTTTTTCAGGTTCCTCTGAATCGAATATTCTGAAATATATTTCTTTTTTAGGTACGAGTGCTGGTAATGTAGGTCTTACTCTCACCCAAATATTTACTTTGGGAGGTACCATTCAGGGTGGCGTAAGACAATGGACAGAGCTAGAAAATCTCATGACGTCAGCAGAACGAGTTCTTGAATACACTCAGATCAAAACAGAGCAACAGGGAGGAAAAACAATGAAGCAATGGCCAAAAAATGGGGCAGTAAAATTCGATAATGTTTCTCTCGCATATAACAGCAATGGAATTGTTCTGAAAGACTTGAGTTTTGATGTAGTACCTCTTCAAAAAATAGGAATAGTGGGTAGAACGGGTGCAGGAAAATCATCAATAATATCAACGCTTTTCAGACTTTACGAAATCCATGGAAAAGTAGTGATTGATGATGTCGATATAAATACGTTGTCTTTGAAATTTCTAAGAGGAAAAATAGGTATAATACCCCAAGATCCCATCCTTTTTTCTGGAACTATCCGATCCAATCTAGATCCCTTTGGAGACTTCACAGACCGAGAATTGTGGAACGTTTTGATGAGAGTGGGTCTGGATATTTGTGCTAATTTAGACACACAAGTAACAATTGACGGATCTACATTCAGTTCCGGACAAAAACAACTAATTTGTTTAGCTAGAGCAATGTTACGCAGCACCAGGTTACTCATTCTTGATGAAGCGTCTGCCAATATTGATCGTGATACAGAAATTGTGCTAGAAAAGATCATAGAAGAGAACTTTTCGAAATGCACCATTTTCAAGATTGCACACAGGATACCATCAATCCTAAGGTGTGATAAGATTTTAGTGCTCGATGCAGGAGAATTGAGAGAATTTGATAGTCCTCTAACATTGCTGGAAAACAAAAACGGATTATTTTATAACATGGTGAATCAAGCAGGTCTTTTGGATCATATTGCTTTATAATAGTCTGTAATAAAACCTTTTTAATAGAGGGAAACAATGCATTTCTTAAGTTTGCTTTTCAAAGTCATATATGACATTAAAAAGTTTCTGAATATTTTGAACGGAATAACTTTTTTTTCAAACCCAGTCCTACCATTCCCTTCATTAATCCCTCGTTTCTTCAAGGAAAAAACACAAGAACTACAGAAAAATCCTTGGGGCGCTCTAAGAGCGGTATCTGTCCGAAAGTTGCGATTCAGATCGAATTTGAATCGCTGGAGATTATATTCAGGAAGTTCGAGGTGTACTGAGTTGAACCTCAAAACAATGAGCCTATTTCTAATATGTACCGAACTTGGTGGAATCACTTGGACGAGTCAGCTGAGCACCTCCTGTGGAAATATTTATGAAAGAGACACAAATCTCCAACCTTCTTTCGATGTTCCAGGCTATTAAGGTTGCAAGTGATGTTCATGTCTCCAATCAGGCAGATGGCTTTTTTCTGGATGGATATCTTGATTTTTTTCAATATATCGTTGATATACAATAAAAAGAGGATTGAAGACAATATAGATCCCTGGAGAATACCAACGTTGATGGTAAACGCGCCACAACATATATTTGGCCATATCGAAGAGGTTTTGGGAGTTTTTAAGCGAACTCTCCACCAGCTGGTGGCTTTTTTGAAGCCGTGAAGAACTAAGAAAAATGGTGGATAGAAATAAATTGACTTGAAAGTCATTTCTTTCAAAATATGTTGTTGAACAATACTGTACCCTATTTATTAACGTGCGTAACGTAACACTTCTTTATTGCGACCTCTGAAAACCGACAGAGGATAGTTTGACTTGTAACGGTTACACGTTACTTACGAATGTAACGTGTTTATGATTACGTTACGGGTGAGTAGTTACTTGTTGATACACGCCTCAACATACCTTTGCCCATATCGAAGAGATTTTGAAGTTCTTGAGCAAGCTCTCCTTCAGTTGATGGCTATCTTGAAGCCGTGAAGATCAAAGAAGACTGATGGACAGAAATGGATTGACTTGTTAGGTATTTCTTTCAAAATATTCAATTTCTTTCAAAATATTTTGGTCAAAAATACTGTAACATATTTGTCACAGTGCGTAACGCTAAGATTCTTTGATAAGACGGCTGAAAACCGACAGAGAGTAGTTTTGCTTGTAACGATTACATATGTTAAAATAGTAACGGATTTCATGCAACAGCAATCCGTTCACAACGTAACGAGTTCATGGTTACGGTGCTGGTGCATATCATATCTTTGTTCATATAGACGAAGTTTTGGAGTTTTTGAGCGAACTCTCTAATAGTTGATGAATTTTTAGAAGCCGTAGAGAACTGAGAAAACTGATGGATATAAATAAACTGACTCCTAAGTCATTTCTTTCAGAATGTGTTGTTGTCAATACTGTACCCTATTTATTAGCATGCGTAACGTAGACCTTCTTAATGAGGCATCCGAAAACCGACAGAGGGTAGTTTGACTTGTAACGGTTACACGATTGTCAAATTGGTAACCGATAATATGCAACAGTACTCCGTTTCGAATGTAACGTGTTTGTAATTATGTTACGAGTGAATTGTTGCTTGTAGATATGCGTCCAAATCAAAGAGATTTTGAAGTTCTTCAGCAAGCTCTTCATCAGTTGATGGATTTCTTGGAGCCGTGAACAACTAAGAAGACTGATGGACAAAAATAGATTCATTCAAAATATTTCATTTCTTTCAAAATATTTTGGTAAAAATACTGTAACCTATTTGTCACTCTGCTTACCGTTACAGTTCCTTGATAAGATGGCGGAAAACCGACAGAGGGTAGTTCTGCTTGTAACAGTTATGTATCAAAACACTAACGAATTTCATGCAACAGCAATCCATTTACAACGTAAAGAGTTCATGGTTACGGAACTGGTGATTTGTTACAAATGGATACACGCCACAATATATCTTTCTCCATATCGGAGAAGTTTTGGAGTTCTTAAGTGAAATCTTCATCAGTTGATGGCTTTCTTGAAGCTGTGAAGAACTCAGAAGACTGATGGACAGAAATAAATCGACTTATAAGGCATTTCTTCTAAAATAATTTGGTTCACAATACTGTAGCCTATTTGTCACCGTCTGTAAAGTAACATTTCTTTAATAAGACTGCTGATAACCGACAGAGGGTAGTTCTGCTTGTAACGGTTATATGTGTCAAAATGGTAACGGATTTCACGCAACAGCAATCCGTTTACAACGTAACGAGTTCATGGTTATGGTATTGGTGATTTGTTACAAATGGATAAGCACCACAACATATCTTTCTCCATATTGAAGAGCTTTTGGAGTTCTTGTGAACTCTTCATCAGTTGATGACTTTCTTGAAGCTGTGAAGAACTAAGGAGACTGATGGACAGAAATATATTGACTCATAAGGCATATCTTGTAAAATATTTTGGTTCACAATAATGTGCCCTATTTGTCACCGTACGTAACGTAACAGTTCTTTAATAAGACTGCTGAAAACCGACAGATGGTAGTTCTGCTTGTAACAGTTACATTTGTCAAACGAGTTCAAGGTTACGGTACTGGTAATTTGTTACAAATGGATACGCGCCACAACATATGTTTCTCCATATCAGAGAGGTTTTGCAGTTCATGATCGAACTCTTCATCAGTTGATGGCTTTTTGGAACCGCGAATAACTAAGAAATGGACAGAAATAGATTGACTCGTGAGGCATTTCTTTCGAAATCTTTTGGTAAACAGTACTGTTGTCAATGGCAATCAACTATACATTCTATATCCATGCATTTCGAACATGAATCTATCGAGAATTGTTCTAGTTCTACCTGAAAGCGATCTCCACCCATCACCAGAAATGCAATTCTCTTCTAGACGCGCATTTCTTCAATAGAATTGGCGTCTTCAGGAGAGAAAGAAAACTAATTCCTTACTCTAAAGCTGGTCTCTACCTATATCTAGCAGAGCAGACTGGGAAACTAGTTGCCAAAACTTGTCGGGCACCCAAAATAATATTTGTGATGACATTTATTCTTCTCTGTGAATTTTTTGAGCCATTCTAATCCTACATTCTGCACTCTTGTATTGGCAACCGTTTCTGTCCGTGACGACCATCATCATAGTTCGACCAATAGAAGTCTGGTTAGATCCGTCTCAAAAAGCCTAGCTTGAGTATTTCAACAAAAGTAACGGAAATAATTGCTCAAGAAATCTTCACATCTACAAATATAAGTTGAATGTCATCTTTCGCGAATTCTCGCACTAGCATGTTCGATATTCAATGTATTGTATCCAAGGATATTCGCATTAGCAACTTCTTCTTCAACCTCCACCACAAACCAGTCATGACGATTAATAGTTTCTCTCTGTAATGGGACACTTTTAATGCAAAGGTACTTAAAACGTATAAATCACCTTGATTGTGAGTATTCATCCAGCGTGCACGCAGATGAGATGGAATAACAGTTTCGGCAGCTTTTCAGTAGGCAAGTTTGTGTAATCGTTTGTAGTCATTTTCCGGAAAAGTTTATTGGTGAATGTGTGTAGGATAATTTCGTTGTTTTTTTCGGTGAGTAGAGATAATATAATTTTTCATCCGTAATTTTTATTAACTGAAACATGATTTCGAATAATAAAATTAAGGTTTCAATAATTTCGAAACATCAACCCAACATTTTTTTTTGTATCAAGATGGAGTAGTAGAAAGCCAAAACTTTTCTTTCCCACAACATATCCAATTGATAACCTATTAATTTTTTAGAAAATCGTATTGAATATAGCATAGGGAAAAATATATTTTGTGTTTCTACTAAAGTTTTTATTTGTTACAACCGGTTTCCGTTTATTGTAACCTCTTCAAGTAAACTCATGCAAATTGACAAACAAATCCTTGAATATAAAATGATATGGTCATTGTCCTTTAGATATCTTCAATAGGTACCTGAAATAACGAAAATGTTCCCTGAATTATCTATACCAGAACAGTTATAACATTTCAAAATCACTGACTAGGGACCCAAAAACACTGCATGTGGATTGATCCATATACCAATTGATCAAATCAAATCAAATCACTTTATTCATCCTGTAGAACTCACAAAGTTATAGGATAGGTCAAAAAGCATTTGTACATATACATAAAATAATACTCAGAGTAAAATTAAACCAAACATACTTGAAAGCTTGTCATATGCATACAAAACATATCAACTTCATTCAACTCCAGCTTCATTAAATTAATATGGTACATAAATGAAATTACGAAAGGCTGAAAAATTCATCTATAGTATAAAAATTATGTTCTAATAAAAACCTTTTAAGGATGATTTTGAAAACCTGAATTCTATCGGTAATTTTCAATGAGTCGGGCAGTTTGTTATAAAGTTTTAGCTCCAAGCAAGAAGGTGAGTTGGTTATATCGTATTTGACGGGATTTATGTAAAAATCATTGCACTTTCTTGTATTTACATTATGGTAAGATGAAATGCGATCATATTTCTACCTATTGGTCTGCAAGAGGTTCTCTGATTAACGCCTGCTAAAATGCGTATAATTTTTTTTGGGCAATAAATACATTTGGAGCCAATGAAGAGCTTCCCCAAAGACAAATGCCATATCTGATTCTAGATTATATATGTGCATAGTAATAATTTACTAACTGTTCAGTGGTTAATATTGGCTTAATTGGTAAAATATCAGCTATTTTCAAAAAGTCGGTGTGATTTTTGTTCGTTGAAATCTCTACTTTCTAATGGTGTAAAAAATATACAATACTATAGTAAATGTTCTCAGAAAATGCAAAAAATGGAAAATAACTCGAATCCGATTTTATGCAGTCGCATAAATGCAATTTTATTCAGTTAAAAAATGTATTTATCAAATTCTAATTACATTTTTGTCATAGAAAATCTCTTAAAATATAAATATACATGTAAATCATACTATTGAATTTAGATACTTCATTCTGATTACGTTATTAATTATAATATTTTTACAAACGTTAAACTTGTCATTTATAAATACCTCTTATTGAATTTTAATCACTTATCCAATAGTTTTGATCTGTTTGATGGCATTTCTTCATCGTTAGAATCGACAAACCTTTCCAATTCTAGTTGATCTTCGAAATCTTCAAGACCATCACCGTCTTCGTCTCAAATATTATTTCCAGTCTGCATTGGTTCTTAATCCACAATTTCATCTGAATCATCAACTTTCTCGTAGGTTTTTTCTTTCATATTGAAGCAATTTTCAGAACCATGACAATTTGAGCATAAATTTGTGCATTTCAAATCATGTTTCTTACAGCAACATTTTAAACTGTTACATCCAGTTTCACAGCTGCAGCAAGTAGATTTGAGCAATACTTTCGGAATTAATTCATTTTCTGTAAATTTGGGCACGTTGATGTTGCTTCCAGCCCCAATCTGTTGCTATCAGTTCGTTATCCAACCAAGTTTGAAGCTGATAATATGCCCTGTAACAATGTTCTACTGCTCCTTCTGTGGGAGAGAGGTTTGCCAAAATAAGAGATGATTTAATTTTGCTAATTTATATTTATGAAATCTTAATTGATTCAGTGTTATTTTTTCATTTTAATATTTACAAATAGGTTTCATTAATTGTAATTAATTTTTTATATCTCCTTTACTTGCATCTTTGTTCCTAAGAATATTGGCCAAATTTGACAAATTTTTAGCGTCTAATAATGAATTTACGATATTTTTCTTTCCTTTTCCGGCAAATTCAGATAATGTATCGCAACCGCAAAAGCAATGCAGAAATGCAACAATATTTTTGAAGGAAATAGCAATAAATAGACATCTATAAATATTATTTAAAGAAGATTCTTACAACCTTCTCAAAATATTGCAGATGTCTTATTAAATATTAACTTTATTAACTTATTTGTTTGTTAATTATAGTGGTATATTTATGAATGGAATATGAAATCTTACGTTTTTGGAGTAATTAAAATGTAAATTTTAATAAGTAGCTCAAAACTGTAATGAAGAAAAAAAAATCGAATTCGAGTTTTTTTCGATTTTTTACAATTTCTAAGAAAATTTAGTATAGTAATGTATATTTTTTTAAATTCTCAGAAAGTAGAGATTTCAACAAATAGAAAGCACACCGACCTTTTGAAAAAAGCTGATATTTTGACGCGAGAATTTTCGATTAAAGTTCAAGGGGCTTTTTTGATATTAAGTCAAAATAAGGTGAAAAAATAAATATTTCCAATCAAATAAATTACAGTGTATTTGAGACATAAAAAAGGAGGGTTTCACCAAATTTGTTTTTTTAGATAAAAATAAAAAACCAGAAACTTGGTTATTTGAATTTTTCACAAAAATTTTGAGGTTACTTGAAAAAATTGTGAGTTCAAAAGTTGTAGAATTATTTATTACCTACAACTTTGCCATTCAACTTTTTTCCATAGGACTTACCCTTAAAAAGTCACCCCCCCCCATTTCACGAACTCAGATCGCCCGTAATTTATTTTTACTTTCATTTGCATCATATTCTTTTCCTTTTCTGATGGGTTTCATCCTACTATTATTTTTTTACCATTTTTGAAGTGTTCAGTCCTGGTTTAATCCCTTATGGTCGTGCCGAGAATAAAAACTAAGGTAATTATTATCACAAAATAGTATAAACAAAGGATTCAAAAGTATTTTCAGAGACAAATTCATGAAGTATATATTGTAATCAAAAACATCAGTGCAATTTGAAGTTCTACAGTTTCTCCAGCACATCCACACTCACCAAAATGTGATATTTGCATGTAGATGATTGCTCCCTCGACACACCCGCCTAGTAACCGATAGTAGGAAAAAACAAAAAACGAATGAAATCCAAGAACATATGAAATATTAATGCTCCAAAGAGTACATGGCGGACGACCAACAAAAAATTGTTTGGTAAGGCCATCACGTCTTTACAGTGTACGTTCCACCTCATTTTAAGACAGGTTTTTTGAACGCGAATTTTTATCAAATCTTGTTACTTGTCTTGTTTACTGGTATACGTCGAATAGTTTTTGTCTTCCGTCTTGAGTTTCGATGGAAATCAACGTTTCAGACCCTCCACAGTCAATAACCTTCAATGTATGGTAATAGCTGTCACTTGTTATATATATTCATTTAGTTTTAACACGCTTTTATTAGCTTTATCTGTATGTATGTATGTATGTATGTTTATTTGTTTGTAACTCTCAAGCTCGGGATCTGTATTTGACAGAATTTTCGACCTTATTGCTTGATCTATTCGCGAGCAGATGGCGCTCTACGTAACCTTCTTTTTATA
>WOGJ01258672.1:0-11590 GCA_015342185.1 Leptinotarsa juncta
CCCCTGCCATAATTCTTAGAACTCTTTTCTGCAAGACAAAAATTTTGGCTGTATGACTTGATGCACCCCAAACAACTATAGCATACGTCATTGCTGCGTGAAATATTGAAAAGTAAGATACCCTGATGAATTCTTCAGTTAGCTTGCCCTTCAATTGTCTAATAATAAAAGTTGCCGTCGATAACCGTTTGGATAGATGGTTAATGTGTGACAAAAAATTTAAACTGGCGTCTAGATGCACTCCTAATAACTTAATATCATTATTAGCTATCGTATTGTTCAGTGTGAAAGCGATTCTTTGTGTTTTGTCCAGATTTAACGTATTCAGCCAAGCTAGCGTAAAGATACGCAACATATGGAAGCCCATCATCATGCGAAAAATGGCCAACTTCCGCCAAACGCTCATCTCCCACTGAACCAGTGAAGCGGAAAAATGAAAAGTGGGGATAAGTGAAAGTACTCGAACGACCCATAAATAGTCATCTCTTGGAGGAATCAGTCCAGTCATCAACCGAAGACGATTGTAGATACTAACAATCGAAACGTCGTGAACTAAGGTGGCTTGGAATCTCTTAAGTTTTTATTTATATTTATTTGTATTTCTTTATTTTTTGTTCAATCGTTTTAATTTTACTTCTATTTTATTTCACTATTATTTTATTTGAGGTTATTTTTGCTCAATATAATTGTTAATTCTTCTTTTTCAGTTGTTTCGGGGAGTTCAAATCATTTTACATATTAGACAAAGGAAGTCCGAACTAGTGAAATTCAAGGAATTCAAATAGTGGAAATAAATTAGTTGCTAAGTGTTGAATATAAATTAGTTTGTGATAGTAGAAATGAATTTGTTTAAGACAGTAAGTTCTTTAATTCGTTACAGTATTATTTTATGGAACTAAATGGAGGTCATTTTGAACACGTTATCCGTTAATTGTGTTGCCATTGATATTACTATTGTTGATATTACATGTCCGTTTCTGACCACAAGTTTTCGTTAGAACGCCCTGTATATCATGAAGTGTTTCTTTTCTTAGGTAATTTTCAGTACTCTCAGAAAACAAAAGATTAATATTGTTACTGTTCTGTTACTGAGCTCAGACAATTTCTTAACATCACTATGAGTGACTATGACTATGACTGTCTACAGTGTTATTATTTTCCAGAAAGGATCTATTTTGGTAAAAAACTGTGAGTTTTCCTGCAATGCCACATCAGCTTATTCCAGAGAAGTGACAACTATGCCACCAAAAGATGAAAGCGTAGAATTCAATGGAGAAAGTGATTATTATGACAGTGGAGACGGACCTATTGTGGAACCAGATGGATCATATTTCGTAAGTGTGGGAGAATTTATCAATATAAATTTTTCACTTACGTTCAGCTTTATCTCTCTCCCTTGTTTCAGCTAGTATTATAACATTTGATGATATTATCTTCATAAAATTAATTTGGAATGTATCGGAAATAACGAAACCTTTCAATTTTCAGACTACTACTCCTCCTATATCGAACGACAGTATAATATTCATTCCGCACCCACATATGTGCTACACAAATTCCAGCGGGGACATCGTTTGTGAAGTTTACACCGAGTTTTCGAAACCAATTGATTTTAGGATAGGTCTGAAACCCAATATCGACAACGATACAGAGGGAACCTGCAAATATCCATTCAGTAAGTTCCTAAATTCAGAAATGACCACAATATTCTTATGCTACAATATCGACTTGCTTTTTTACTGTGGCGATAAGGCTCTTCAACCATCTACCACCAAATATAAGGAAATTACAAATGAATAAATTCAAAAAATGTATAAAAGGGCTGCTGGTTGATCTCTGCCCTTATTACATTTGTGAATTTTTCTACTGCAAGTTTTAATACTTTTGTACTGTATTTATTTACCTTGACGATGCTGATCTATTGTACTGATAATAAGTAAATACATTGATTGATTGATTGATTGAATCTGAAAATTAAATTAAAAATCTCATAGTTGATGAACAAAACTTCAAATTGAATTATCCCCGATCGAATTTATTATAATTATTATTATAATGAATACTTGAAAAATCGTTTTCGAGTGTTGATTGTTTTTTTTTCTCATTTTATCATTATTTCACTTTCATTTCAATTCTCATGATACGTGATTTTTGTAAGAGTACTTCAGTATTTCTTATGAAGGACAATATGGAATTTAGCTAAAGTTGACACTTATAAACCTAATTTTTGCATTTTATATTAGTGATTAAAGTAAATAAATCACAAATTTATACTTTTTCCGTTTACTGCAATATTCACAAAAAGTGTGTTGTTATTGTCATCCCTAAAACGACTTCCCACAACTAAGATTTCTGCATTTGCGTACATTCTGCTATGATTTTGAGATTGGATACCTACCAACCAAATGCAATGGTCGGGTTACAATTCAAGACATTCACAAGGATATTTATTCAGTTTTTCATCTCGTTTCGGATGACATTCGTCTCTCTTGAATCCGAAAATCCCATAACTAATATCATATTTCTATCGTAGCTGAGTAACTAGCTTTTTCGACTTTTTTTCGGAAGTCCTGATAAATTCTAGACATGCCGATTACAAGTGCATGGTGGTAAGGTGAATTAAATCCTTCCATACATCTGGTGCCAAAATCCTCTATTAGTATCAGGGATCATCGTTGCAGGTACCAATATTTTTTATCTGGATGAAGAAAAGAGAATTGAAACTTTCTATGTTTTTTATAGAAAATCAATACATCAAAGTCAAACGAAGTTTGTATGAAAAAGAATCATTAAAGGTATTTCACTGTTTTGAATTTGGATAACCGGTTGCAGAGTTTTTGGTGTATGAATTGGAGACTGGGAAAATGATAATTCGTAACTGTATAATCAAAATAGGATTGAAACATGAAATAGAAGTAGAAATAGAAATAGAAATAGAAATAGAAATAGAAATAGAAATAGAAATAGAAATAGAAATAGAAATAGAAATAGAAATAGAAATAGAATTAGAAATAGAAATAGAAATAGAAATAGAAATAGAAATAGAAATAAAAATAATTCAGGGAATTGGTTGAAAATGTTCAATCAACTAGAAGTGCAGCTAGAGCTAAAGGAGCGGGAAGAAAATAAATATATCTCGGAGGAGAAACAGAAATTGCTGCGTCTGTAGTTAATAACCTCCTGCAGTCGACGACAACAGCTGCTCGCGAGAATGATGTTTCAACAACTATTGTCAAAAAATACTCTAGAAGACATAAGTTCATCCCTATGAACTGGATATATGACATGAATTATGAAGAAGATCCAGACAGAGAATGCAGTTTTGTGAGTTTACCTCCGAAGTTTAATTGCAAGTCGAAAATGCATGAAAAGTATTTGTTTTAGTGACGAATGCACTTTTTCATATTTTTCACACTCCTGACAAAATGCATTACTGGGCAGTCATATTGGAAAATCATATTATCAGATCCATTTTTCTAGAGGAGAATTTGACTGTTGAATTGTATTGGGAAATTCTTCGATACCTCATTCACTTACGGAATCAAGAAATTGTGGCCAAAAATCAAACTGAATACAAAAATCGAGTAGTTTTCCAACAAGATGGTGTGCCCCTACATGTTTTAGGTTCGTGAGGGATAAGGATCATATATACTCATTGCATGTGGTTTGGTAGCCGTGGATCTGCCGACTTTTTCTTTTGGTAATGTATCAAAACGAAAGTTTATGTTAAGCAACCAGGGTTAATGCGGGAACTTATGAGACAGTATTACGGGAACTTATGAGACAGTGTTACGGAAACTTGTGCTAGTATTACCCCGAAAATATTTGAAAATATTAGAAATGCGTTCGAAAATACTCTGTTTTAGTGTCAGGGGTTTCGAGGAGAACATTTGGAATGCTCAAATGATTTTTTCATGTAAAAAATAAATAATAACGAGGTTAAAATAAAATGCTAGCGTTTTATGCCCTTGAAAAGGCATTTCATTGTGAGATTTTCACTAAACGATGGTACAAAAACGCAACACTTGTGTTGCCATACAAGGTATTCTTTGGGCGTGAACATTTATTTCGGAAAACCTGACTTAGGGTGGCAGCGTTACAAAATTCCTAGGCCCAAATTTAAACATCAATAAGTCCGCAACCGGTTATAATAATTCAAAACAGTAAAGGTCTTCGTATACAGAACTAAAATACCTTTCACAACACCTTCTCGTTCCATTCAGAAAAAAGTTGATAGCGCCCTCTCGACGACAAGTTATGTCAGCATATTGGCTTCTTCATCAAAAGTACTAAAAATGTTTCTCTTTTACAAACAGTTTGTCTGACTCTGATATCTTGCTTTGTTCGAAAGTTAACAGGGGAGGGACTATTTACGTCCGCACTGTATAGGGAACTTTCGTCTATATATGTCGGGATCTGTAATAATATTTTCAGCTGCATTGCAGAAAAAGTCGTCTTGATAATTGAAGTAGATAATACAAAAGGTTGATTCATAGTTTGCGTTCATCCCTCAAATGCTGATATAGACCGTTTTCTATTAACCCATAGATAAAAAATGAATTCTAAGGATAATGAAACATGAAAAGGAGATGAATGATGTATATATGTCACATTTTACAAAAAAAAATCTTGATTGAAATTCATGTTAGCAACTTTCTCATTGTTAATCTTACATCTTTCACCCTCGTTCTGGCCACCTTATCCATTTTTTTGAATTGTGACCGGAGTTTTATGAACTAATAGTAGCGATAGTTTCTATGTAAATAAATCTCCGAACCGGATATAATACTGTTATGACAGATGACAGACAATTCCACTTTCTACTTCGATAAGTTTGCTGGGGGTTAAAATAGAAACCAATACGAGTATGTCTTGGCACAATCATGTCGCTGGAATTGCAAAGGCTGCTTCTCAAAAACTTGGAACACCGTTGCGAACCAGAAAACTACACACCACAGAAACTTTTGATGCTTCATAAAGCTCAGATCAGACCTTCTTTGGAGTATTGTTCTCATGTACGGACCTTCACTCCTAAGCATACCCTGAAGCTGCTCGATTCCATCCAGAAAAGAGTCATCCGACTGTACATCACTTGCAACCTTGATAGTCTGGAACACCGAAGAAAGGTTGGAGATTTGCCGCTCTTTTATAGATACTTTCACGTAAAGTGTTCAAATGACTTGGTACATTTGATTTCACCAAAAGTGGTACATATCAGAAATATGCGATGGACTGTGGCTGCTCATCGTTTTGGGTTTCAACTCAGTACACCTCGAACTTTAGCTTAAGAACTCTTTCATTCGAAAAACTGCGTGTATGTGGAATAAACTTCCTGAGAACGTTTTTCCAAATGAATTTAATCTCTAGCGATTCAAATCAAACGTGAATTTCTACTTTCGCACAGGCATCGCTCTTAGAGCGCCTTAAGGATATTTCTGTAGTGCTTGTGTTCTGTCTTTGAACAAAAATTCTTCAAATGAAATTTTACTACAAATGAAATTTTAAGTTGAAGTTATTCCTTTTTTAGTTGACGAATTCCAGTGCAGAATCAACTCGGCCATTCGGAAAAACTTAACAAATGACGGTGAATATGATTGTCAGCCTGTCGTACTCTGCGAAATTCACAACGCTTACACGAACAAAGACAGTTTACTCAAAAAATCCCAATGCGGTTACGATAGCTTTTGGCTATACCTCTTTCTCCGATCAGTAGCCGATATCTTCCCTGCAGCAGCTTCGGTACTGATCGGTACTGCGGTGGTGATAGCAACAAGAGAAACCTCGACAGGTAATGTACAAACCGACAATTTGTTGTTGGTAGATTTCTAATAGGTATATTTTAAATAGGTAGAGGTGATGTAGGTAAGCAGTTTGCAGCTGGAGCTCTTGGATTCGGGATTTTCGCTCCCATCATAGGAGGAGCCGCCAATGGAAGGTTTTTAGATGCCATGATATGTTTTACTGTTCTCATGTTAATTGCTGTCGTGATTCTTCTATTCGACAGGTATGTTTGAATAAAAAAATTGAAATAATAGCTAAGAAATGATGGGTTGTGAACAGAAAATTAAGTCGAATCCTTCATTGTTCGCAGCAAAATGCCTCTGAGTCCTCCAGAGTGGTGGTGGCACACCAGATGTGGTCTTCTTGCTCTTCCAATGTCATCTGTCAGAAAGTATGGACTCGAAACAGCAGCCCTCGCCGTTATTCTGTTTCTTCTTGGTGTGTTCTGGAATGCTATAGATTCCTACCTACCTTGGTAAGCATTTTAAATCAAATTCCTGATGAAATTCAATATAAGATTTATTTTTATTAACCAATCGTGTCAACTGAATACAAAACGGCGCAGTCGGTTAGATAGTCTTGAGGTTAATAGACACAATGTCATATCTCTTAATGACTGAATTTGTTACTGTTACTCTTAATTACTGTTGTGAAAGTTTTAACTTTGAGCTCAAACATTTCGTTCAACAATATTATCATTTCTGTTGCAGGCACGTCGTAAGAATAACGGATGGAGAGCCACTCATGATAGGTTTGACATTAACGATAGGAGCCCTTCCAGCTGTGATATTCCTTGTATTCGCAGAAAGAATAGTAGATTATTGCGGTCATAACAATATCCTTATCTTTTGTTTCGTCAACTACATTTGGCATCATATAGGTGAGTCAAGGAAGCATACGTGTCTCCGTAAATTCCGTAATATATATCGAAGATTGTAACAAAACAAATCATGTATCAGTTTACATACTTCATCTTCTCAGAAACAAGAGGATTTTGGGATTGTTCATCGTAAACTAGTCTTCATGAAAAACTTAATGAAAAAGCTGCAAATTAATGGCTGCAGTCGAATACATGAAGACTTTACATTTTTTTGGAGCCAAATTAAATAGAAGATATTCATTGGCCTCAAAAAATAGAGTAATATGTAGTGTTACTATGCTAGGAACTGTGAAAGTGAACAAGATTTGTTTTGGCACAGGGCAACTGAATTATAAAATACTTTACTCCACCCGAGTTCCATCAACCGTTGTCAATAAATGATCTAGTTAAAACCAGAGTTATGAAACAAAGCGTGTGATCCAAAATGATACATAACTGTTTCGAATCGCCATAAGTCTCATCAGTGATAGTAAGCTGCATTACGTCTGTAATTTCGGACACTACTGTATTTAATGGGCAAGCCTTTGAAAGTAAATGCCACGAAGTGTTCTGTCTATGGGGTCGATAGGAGACTCAATTCACGAATAATAAAGGTGAACAAGGTTTTCCAAAACGAACCCTTGCGAAGTCTGTGGCGGGTCGAAACAACGCTCTCTGGTGTTCACAAATGTTTGATTTTGGGCTCTGGTTTCAACCAATTGCCTTGCAGTAAAATCTGCAGTAAAACATGGAGATCTGCTTTACAGCAGATCGTCTTGAGGGGCCCTGCCTTTCACTTCAGCTTTCTCTCCAAGGCAATATAGTTGCCTAGTTGGCAAGCCACGTTTATCTTCGATATCCAAAGATTGAGTTTTCTGTCGATTCCACAGGTGGCGTCTTAGTAAGTGAAGATGTCATCACCTTTTACATTATCCTTCGAGGACGGTTAAGTTCAGCATTTATTGGGCTGGTACCTACTTCAGTTTAATTAGTCGATCCATGAACATTTCCTTCTGTCATTGAGGAAAGATACATATGAACTTGTGTAAAGTTATTTGGGGAAATTTTGTTTACCTACGTTCACAAAATGTGAAAAATATGTTTGTCATTTTTTCTTAGATTTATGTTAATGCTTATCTTAAATTCGTTGGGTAAAACCAAAAATAAATTAATTTTGTTTGCAGCCCTTATGTTCATCGATAACGCAGCTTACCTCCTTTTCTGCGAATGGATGGAAATTTTCACTCTTCATATCATGTACATTACCGCCGTCCTTTACTTGAGACACTTGGTTCCACGAAAATTCACCGCCTGTGGACAAGCACTGCCAATAGTTGCTCACTTCTGTTTAGGTAAGATTTCTCGAACCTACTTACTGCGCCATTTCTCGAATTCAACGTTAAGACTATCTTGAATATTGAATTTTCCGAAAAATGACAAAAATGTCTGTCGCAGGTCGGAGTATTGGTTCTCTTCTTGGAGGAATGGCGTACACTGAATACAACTCCGAATACACCTTCCAAAGAGTTAACGGAGGTTTTGCAGTCGCGGCATGCTCCGTGGCTATCTTTTACTTCGTCATTTACCATTTCTATTTGAAACCCAAATGTGCCCCGCCCATGCACTTGCCTCCTGAACCTGCCCCTGCAGTCATCCAAAGTAAGTCTAATTATTATTACAACGTACTGCGCTATTTTTCTCGAGTGAACTGTCGTGTTGTACTGATGGAGCAAATCATTTCTAAATAAATTCTTTTTTTTCAGATATGAATGGAAATGGATCTTACACTCCTCTAAGAGTATATCACAACAGCAAATCAAAGAAAGGACACTTTAGATATTAGTTATTTGTTTAACTTACCTTTAAGTGAAACAGCTTTACTTATGTTTGTAAGATTTCGCGAATCTCGGGCGTAACTTTTGAGCTACTTCATTTAACTCCATGTTATATATTTTCGAAGAATATTCAAAAAAACAGTTTCGAAGATGAACTCTGGTGAGTTGAATACTAAATGGAACTCTGAGTCTGACGTTACGCAGCAGCTTCTTTCGAAACGTTTGCTATGCTATGGCAGCCTGTCTCTGAATCAGAGGAAGAAAAATATGGAATAGCCCTTTTTATTTCATGCTCCAAGACTCATCTCTATCGCTTACAGAATATAGGTAACTGAATTGTGTCTATCAAACAAACAAAGTAACCCAAACAATGATAGATGCGTGATCACTAAGCGATCACCACGCACATTTGAATCAGTTGGGTACAAAAACAAGCCTTATGCTGGCCAATCAGATGTAACTATCATCGACTGGCGGAATTCATTCAGTTATATCACTACAGGGTCGGAGTGGTGATTTACTTTTTAACGCCTGGGGTGTGAACATGTGCGGTATTTCAAAGTTTAAAATTTTTATAATGTCAAGTACTGATACGTCTGAATAAACTGCTAATTTGTGACCCAACATCCACCTAAAAACATTCTTATGCCCTTTAAAAAAAATAAAATTTTGGTCACTCCTTAGTGCGACTCTGTACAAGCAGCTTTGCTTGGGAGATCACATGCACTCTGCATGATAATGTTTTGGAGCGCTATGTTGCTTGTATGCACAGAGTATATATAATTTTCCCCACCTTATGAACTAATAAAAGAATTCAATTCTAATGTTTTTATGTACTCGTATGTATATATGTTAATTCATGTCAAATCTTTCAACTGAATTTTGAAGCAGTCATCCTCAACTCAGCTGAAATTTCACACACAAGTTTACTTCCTTGACAGTCCATGGGCTAAGTGATGTCATTCATTCTACATCTAATATGACGGACAGTCTAAGCTGGCGTATTTATTGGTTTTTTACGTTCTTTAATGATGTAGATATCAAAAGAAAGGCTTTTCTGAAAAGAATACGAGCGCTACAGATGGCGGACTAGTTTTTTTCCCACCCCCATGATACGGGTATCAATATGGTGAACCACCTATGATGGCGATCCGTCATATTGAAAATACATTCTATATTTTCTTTCTCAGAGGTTTCGGAAGCCTACAGAACATAATATCTTCATTTATCATATTGACACTGCCAACATAGAAGGGAAAGTCTACATTTATTTAGTTTAGGTTTACTCTTTAGTAGTTGTGGATTGTATAGAATATATTTATACTCAAAAATCGAATTGAAATAATTAATAAGTTCAGGCTGAACTACTTCCTCAAAGTAATGTTCCAGAAATATATTCATTATTATTTTGATTCTCTCATATCTTTATAGGCATGCTTTATACTTTCTGTTGTAAATTTTTTTATTATGAATTTTTGTATTTATTTGTTTTTTACTATCAAACATTTATAAGGATATAGTTAATAAATGTTGATTCATAAGTTGTTGTTACTTCAATGTATATCCATAAGACTCAAAAAACATATCTCAATGCAATAAAAACATCCAGTTCCAATATAAAACTAGATACACTACATACTGACGACATCTATAGGTGAATAGCTACACCAAACTGGTAAACTTTGTGCCCGGATTTGAAATTTAGCTATTGGTTTATAGATGGCGAAAAATCTTAGATTTTTGTCTCTATAGTCTTTATTTGAATTAAATATATTGATTTAATTATCGAATTATGATTAATGACATATTTTTTGAGGGACACAATTCAGGTGGTTTTATAATTGAAATATAAGCCGGTCTATTTTAATTATATATTTCAGCATTTTCACCATAATTTCTGACCAGATGGCGCCCATACCAATTTATTGAACGCAATAATGTACCTACCATAGATATATAAACAAGGTACCTACACTTGTACAGGCTAGCTGAAAATGTTTCCTTGGAAACTTGTAAACAATCAATATGAACTGTTTTCTTTGTTGAATTATTTTCTGCAATACATAAACTTATATACAGCGTGTAATGGAAGACGTAAAAGAAAAAAGTATCCATCACACAACTGTGAAAATTTGTGAAGAGTTAAAAAGGTCCCTGTCCTACATGAGTTTATATGAGAATGTTCAGGTAAAAAAGTGTTTCAATAAATTATGGCAAACTAAAAAAAATTACAAACAAAACAGTAGAATTCATAGCAATAACTATTCTTTTTACGCTATACCTACAATTTATAAACTGCAGCAAAAAAATTTCATAAGTAGCCGGGGGGAAATAATTTGTTAAAGAATCTTCATAATTCGAATAACACATTCATTTTGGAAATCTCATATGAATTTTACTTGATGTTGATGTTTATTTATATATGATTTTTTATATGTTGCTGACTAATACCTTCCGATCGGAAGGAAGCAAAATATTTTGAAAAATCACAAGAGTCAACTACCCCCACATGAGGGTACTATTCATTTTTATGTATGGCGGCTTTAGTATAAAGTGAAGTTCATTTTTGAACTTTAGAAAATGTCTCTAATCGTCAGCTATCAGATTCATTTTATTGGTTAATTTCGTGGAAATATTTGAAACAAATATTATTCCATAGTTTCTTTTTAAAGTCAATTTTTAACAACTTTTTATTCACACCGTCACCAAGAATTTTTGTAAAGTACCTAATATATGAAATTTCTGTTTGAGGTAAATAGTTAACAATTTGGTGCTAAGAACCTAAAAATTAACTTTCTGTAGGAAGGTTTAGGTATGATAGTGTTTTGAAAGATTCGCTTTTGTTTTGTCAAAAAATCTTACTTCGAGAAATGAGATTTACGCAATTTTTTACACACGTTGATAGATGATGCAAGAATCGAAATCTGTCGTTCGTAAATATTTTATTCAGATCTTAATGAGCTATAATTAATGTAAAAAAAACGTTCACCCAATATCAATTTATTTCCAAATGTGAGCAACATTGCAAATGGAAGTGCCAACTTGGCACTATTAAGCTGCGTCATTTAACTTGTACTCAGCACCTCCGTGAATGAACTGCTGAAATTTATTTTAT
>WOGJ01258934.1:0-12765 GCA_015342185.1 Leptinotarsa juncta
TTTTGGTCTGTAGCACATACACCAAACACCCTGTATATTTAAAAATTATATCAAAATATAGCTCTTATGAACTCCTAAAACTTTTGTATGAATCATTTTTGTGTATCTCCTTAAACAAACCAGATATTGCCTGTCACATAAAATGTGGGACACCCGGTATAATAATCTACATCCCAAGTTTGGTTTCGACGAAAACAAACTTTTACAAACAACAACAGATTAGACCGAAATTTCTTTCTGAACTGTACGTAAAATAGTCAAAAACAAGCCTTATGAACGCAAGACGCGATGTGACACAGGATTACCAAAACCTTTAGATGTTCATCTAATAAAATCAATGAGATTCCTACAACTGAAATCATAAGAAAGAAATTGAATACATAACGGACATAACGTGAGCTGCTGTGAGCAAAATTGGATAAAGAAACTTGGATTTAGATTTAAAATAATAAACAAAAGTCAAGCAGTTATGGAAAGCAGAAGAATAGTGGAATTGCGTAACAAATACTTGGAACAAATAACTAAATATAGACAAAAACAACGGCAAATTTTCTATTTGGACGAAACTTGTTATGACCCTCACGACGCAGTTACGAAAGGGTGGACTGATGGTTCGAGATTTTATACGCCTAACATGTCTGCAAACAAAGGATCGCAACTAATCATTGTGCATTGCGAAGGAAGTAAAGGATGGGTTTCAAATTATTCAAATTATATGTGGAAAAAACTTGAGGGCTGCATTGTTGACTGTCATAAGAACATGGAAGTTAATATTTTCGAAGAATGGTTTGAAAACACATTGATCCCAAATGTAGATGCGAATAGTGCAATTAGATTCAGTTCGACTTTATGTAACAGTAGCTTGAAACATGATAAAAAAGATGAACGGATAAAAATCAGTACTTGGTAACATGCAACGAATTGAAATTGTACTTGATGTAGAATCTGATTAAGCAAATTAAATTTGTAAATGTGACGAAGACACCTCATTTGATCCAGATTTGATAATTTTGTTAACGTTCACGTTAACAAAAATATTTCACATGGTATTATGAATCAATCAATTTATTTAATTTAGATACATAGTATTGTCTATAATGGATGCCAACATATATTTAATAATAATTACAGAAAATAAAAAAATAACAATAAATAAGTGGTGGTGTTCAGAAACGCCTAAGCAAAGCTTATGTTGCGTATTTTCTCCGTTGAAATGAACACATTAACAACACTGTTACTAAATTCGTTCAAGAATTGTATGTAGCTCTCCGGCTCGAGATGCAGGAGACGTGAGAGCTCTCGTCTCCCGAGACCTCGCGGCTGGCGCTCTTCGTCTGGAAGCTCCATTGAACTTATTTTGGTGTTGAGAATCTCTCTCTCTCTCCTGCTCTCTCTCCCTCTCTCTCGCCCTCTCTCCCTCTTTCTCTCCCTATTTCTCTCCCTCTCTTTCTCTCCCTCTCTTTCTCTCCCTCTCTCTCTCCCTCTCTCTCTCCCTCTTTTTCCCCCTCTCTTTCTCTCTCCCTTTCTCTCTCTCTCTCTCTCTCCCGCTTTCTCACCCCCCTCTCTCTTTATCACCATCTCTCTCTCGCTCCCACTCTCGCTATCTCTCTCTCAGAGGCACTACAATGAAACTATCATGTCCTATCTTTACACCCCAAATTGTCCAACCTCCTACGTGCACCATTCAAATCCATCTCGAGGAAAACGTTGAAGAATTATTATATTCATGGAGATTGTGAGTAATCTGCATCTCATATGGATGAAATTTATGTAGGTATAACTAAATATGTTCAAAAAAAAGATATATTTAGTACCGTGTCCCAGTAACGCGGAATAAGTTCAAAAAACCGTTCAGTTATGTAAGAAAAGGGTAAGGGACCAAGGTGACTCCCATATTTCGTGAATATTTTGTTAATTTCCTATTGTTTTTTGTCTGAAAGTTTCAAAATTGAAATAATCAAAAAGTTTTTCTCGCAAAACAACGGTAGGAGAGCAAATATCTGTAACGACGACGAAATGATGGAGACGTAAACTCTGGGGACGCTCTCGAAATGGTGAATAATAAAACAAGACGAATAATAACATAAAAAGGGTGCTTAGGGTGGAGTTGTGTTTCATATAACTTCTTTCGAATTGGTTATAACTTTTTTCATTCCTTCTCGTAATTGTTCTGTTGATTCGACTTTTAGTTTTTCATTTCTAGACGATCTCAATATTGGGTATTATCAGGTAAATTGCCAACTAGTAGGTTTTTTATTGTTTCTCGTTATTTCATTCTATTTAAATCAGTCACAAACTTATTGTATAAGTTTGAAAATGTCCGTATAGGACATTTACTTACTGCAGTAACGTTAGTTACAAATAAGGGTGGTAAAAAACATAGAAAGTTTCACTTCGCTTTTCTTCATTATGATTTTCTACCACATAGTAACGGCTACATCCATCCATTCATATCAGATTAATCCTTCACATTAGATTAGTTTCAAAATTCAAATTGAAATGTTTGTTTTAATAACATGAATAAAAGTCTTCCTAATATTACAAAATGGTGTTTTACATTACCCTCATCAGAAAGTTTTATTTTCACTTGACACACATAATTTAATTATTGAAATAATGACTGCGATTGTGATTCTCAAAATGTAGTAAAGTAAAAAAATTTGGGGAGCGCTAGAAAATAATTAATTCTCGAAGTGGGCGATAGACAAAATAAGTTTAAGAACCTCTACTTTAGTTGCTTTTACTTTTTAATCTGATATTTTATTGAATCACGACTTCACTTGAATGTAATGCATGGGGCCCCTAAAAATTATCCGGAGACGAGTGTCTTTAGATCGCGAACAAGTATTTCACTGTGAATCTGCAAAAGAGGTAGGTTTGAAATCGGGTTTAAAAGATTTAATACCCACCGGAGCCGCCCATAGCGACTCTCAGGGGTGGTTTCTGATGCTTCTTGGTTGGCCTATTGTATTTATCTCTAGGCGTGTTCTCTCATATCCGTGTCTACGGTATCTGTTCGGTATGTATTTTGGAGCGTTAATGGCAGCACGAACGCACGCGTTCATAAACGTCAGGATATTTCATCTGTATGTCGCTGTGCCCCATACAGTGTATGCATACAGGATTATTGGTAATAATACGGTCTTTATGATCAGCTCTTCACTTGTGAGTCCCATATAGGTTTTGTCTGGCGGCTCTCGCTAGCCATATTCTCTGCCGTATGTTTGTCCTGAATGTTAGGCTTCTGTCGAGGGTGACTCTCAGGTATTTTGCTTGTATTCACAGAGACGGATGCCCTTATATCCTTTCGTGATTGCAATGTAGACCAATCCGCAGCAACAAGGAATCCGGTATACCCCGGGTTCTCTGGGGTCCTTAGCTGACCTCACCTCGTGTTTTCTAGAATTCTCTCAACTCAGTCTGTAACATATTCAACATTTCGCTGTACTCATTTCCTTCAAAGATATTTTTGTTGTGGCTGGTGATTAGAGTTTCTGTTTGGGTAGATGTCTATGTGTGTTGGTTTCCTGCGAAAATGGGGTCCTCATATTATCCTATTCGAAGATGGAGTGATACTCGATAAAACTCAAAACTACTATCCAAAATTGTAAAAAGAGGCAATAGAAATTCAAAAATACAGGCATAATTCAAATAGGAAAGAAGATGCAGTCAACATCAGCGACCGTTACCACATAACCTGTGATAATGTTAACCGTAGTAGTAGACGAAATGTTAAAACTAAAAACCTGCAGACTACGGCAAAAAAAAACGAAAAACAGCTTTCACACAGCAAATATGATTATAATATGCAATATATTCAGATATGAGAAATGATGACATGTGAAATGGTGAATTGCAATGGGAAAATACGGTTTTCTTCCTGCAAAAGATACCATAAATATTGAATTTGATGATCAGTTACTACAAGGAAAGAATATAAAGAAGTTGAGTAGACATTAATTGTTTTCTGATCATTTACGTTGTTTTCGTCATCATTTCCTCTTTACGTAAAGTTTACTATCCAATCATGAAAAGCTGTTAAACTATTGATATACCCTCTTTGCTGTGTGAAGTTTTTCCCATGAAACCTGCTGAAGGGTAGTTGCTATAGCTCCTTTCTTTTTCCTTGGAAGACATGGAGTCACTTTGATGCTGTGTAGGCATTTTCATGAAAAAGTTTGTATTGTCTTTCAAATTCTTCAGCATAAAGGGGCGAATTCAGAGGAAGCATCAATGGGCGTAGTACGATCCGTCCAGTAGATTAACTCAATTCACTTCGGATGATAAACTTCGATGAAAGATGACAATTTCAATTTGCCGCATATCACAATTTCGTTTCAATCAGCTGATGATTCTTCGTACTAATGTTGCGATTGCACTAATGTTGCGATTGCACTCAAAGTACAAGTGACTTCTGAATTTTATGAAGATTTTTATTTCTGAGTGATAAAGTAGCGAAAGAAATTAAAAACACTAGAATGTTCATTCTATCCAGAGCATGATGTTACGAGACACACACTTCTGGGGATTCATCATCTGCTTTTTTCTAGCTACGAATGCACCATATGTGTGGAATACTGACTGAGAGTTCAAAAGCATATCTTCACATTAGAAATGATAATGTTCAGCTCACTTTTTGCATAGGGGTCATTTGTGACGATATTTCAGGTTTGAAATTTTTTTTTGAAATCAATAATATTCGTCTTAACTTTCTTCTCCTATAGCTGATTTTAGGAAAATATTTAACAAAACATTTCCACTTTCATCGGATAGCTTTTGTCTCTATTTATTCACCAATAACTTATTTCGAATATTGATCGTCTCATTTTTCATGTTTAGCACTGAGGTAGGTGCTGAGCTGAGATATTACATTTGAGTTTATTGAAAATGTGTCCTAAATGAAGAATTCTCTATACTGAAAATTTCATGAAGTTTGCAATGATTGGATTCTGCGAAAATGTTGCGATTTACAAATAGTGGACAAAAATTCAAAGTTTTTATATACAGCTGAAAATTTGATATAAGTATCCTCTGAGACTGTTCAGTGTATTCAGCAGTGTTGATTTTTGCCTCTCCATTTGGGCACAATAATACCTTACTGAAAAATTAATTTTAAAGTGAACCGTAGATTGTAGTAATACAATAGGTATTTGTCTCAATCCTCAGAAGTACACAGAGGTTACAGGTTTCATATGAGCACTTTTTAATTTTTTGTCCTACTTGATGATTAGCTGATGGACATGACTCATATTTTCAATCAAACAACTAGCGAGCTGATTATTGAGTTTTGGTTACTGCTCAGTTCAGTAAGTTTTTGGTTTTCTATAGCGATAGCTCAGAAAGATATTTTTATGATAATATACAATAATTTTTGTTCAGATAATACCGAATGACATTAGAAATGAGAGCTTGTCATCAACATTCTTCATTATCTCAAATAATTGTCCGAAATTCATCATAATACTTTTTCAAAGTTTAAAAAAAAATTAATTTGAGAATATTCAGTAAATATTTTTGGTGTTGAGTTAACAGAACAGGGGTATACTCCAGAAAAGGTAATGAAACGATACAGATTAAATAGTGTTATATGAGTGTTTAATACACTTGATACTTCTGAATTCACTTACTGAAATGAACTCATAAAAAAGCATGAAACATGTCAGTATATTAACAAGTGAGATAAAAGGATACTTCGATGCTGTAAAACATGATTAATACGACTAGTTGGATCCACAGTGGAAAAACTATTTTATTCTACTGATATGAAGATTATTCATACGATGTATGTATGCATGAAGTTCCAACGAGTTTTTCCATTTCAGAGAGTATGAAACTTCCAAACAAGCGTTTTCACATTTATTCAGGTCGTTACTCACACCATATCATTTTACGCTGATTGAAAAAGTTCATCTTGTTCCAGACTTGATGAAATTCAGTATTGATCAGAATACTGCATGAATAGTAAATTTACACAGATCCATTGAAATAGAAGCTCTAAGCCAATTTTGAGATATAAAATGAAGTTTCCTTGTAACATCTTGAGTGATTTATTCAAAGTACGAATGGATAGTTCGATAAAAAGTTTCAACCAGGGATAATTTCTATGCGATTCCTATATTTTTCAATTCGTGATGGTGATCACATTCCCCGATTTCTCTCTTTCTATAACTCATTTTGAGATAAAAAGTATGAAATGGGAGTGAAAAACATGTGTCTATTATAAAATTACTACTGAATATTTCATGACGATATATTTTTCATGCATTTGAAAAAATTAATTTTCAGTGTTGATGATTTTGTCGCATATCCATGATGATGTTGATAGAATTTTTTACAAAATATTTTCCTTCTATCATAGTCAGTTGAACGCAAATGATGGGTTTTGATGATTTAATAAGGTCTGAATTTATTCAGTCTCAAAATTTTTCGAACTGACGTTGTCGATATAGAACTATGATGTGCAATCTCTTCCAATGATACTTCTTTTTTCTCAATTTTCGGTTTTCCACAAATCCTGAATTTATTGAATATCTGTTTTTCTGTCTGTTTAAAATCTGTTTTTCCGTTAATCAGCTGTCGCCCTCATACGAACAACAACTCTTAAAAGTTAAGAAACTTGTGCGAGCTAAGGACTAACGAGGTCTTACCTTTTAACGTGTGCTTCTTAACACGGTTGCAGAATCATTCCAGCTTAAACCAGATAAATTCTCTCGAGAAAAATATCTGGTCGAGACGGGAATCGAACCCACGGTCTTCCGATTGTGAGTCGGGCGCACTACCACCGCGGCCAATTCCACTAGTTTAATGATCTAATAATTTTTTGAAAAAGGGGTTGGTTGGGTAACATGATCAATTTTTTCATTTTCATGTTTATATGAAAATTGCTGTTTCGAGAGGGCTTTTTAATCCAGTTTGTCTCTAAAAGTAACTTCTTTGTATAGAGTTTTATTTGAAATTGATTGCTTCCTTCCTTTCTTTGAAAGGTTCCCACATTATCTGTATCAAGATGGAGAAGTAGAAGGCCAAAAACTTTCTTTCCTAAATAATATTTATTGTTCATTCATGTACCTAACTTGGAAAGTTAATATTTTCAGTGTTACACTGATTTTTTGATGAATTATTTTAAAGATGAATATACCCTCTCGATAATAATATCGCCGTTCAATGAACTATAACCTCCATTTCATAGAAAAATCTGACAATTCTTGAAGCGCAAATTCAGTGGCCGCGCATACAGAACGCATGCGCGCACTAATTTCCACATAGGGCTCAAGCATGCTCTGGAGAAAGAAGTGACGGTCGCGAAAATCCAGTAGGGCATCGTTTTTCTCAACAGGCGCTTTGGAGTGCACGTCGCGGCGCGATACCGAAAGAAAACACGTGAAGTTCGCATCGCCGTTTGGAAAGAGTGGCGAAGGAATCGTGGCCAGTGAAAGATGTTGGTTGATGATAATTAATTATGACGTAATTTAAACTTACGTTAGTTTATAGGTAAGCAGAGAAGAGATGAAAGTTTTTGAAATATGCTTAAACATTATTTTACAAAATATTTTTCAAATTTAGAAAGGGAAAGTCGTTAACAAATATGATTTGTAAGATAGTCAAAAATTATTAGGAGTCAATAATAAAATAGGCTAATATAGACTATAATGTACAGCAAATAAGTAATGTCCCTTCATTAACTGAGAGAAAAATATTTGTAATGGAATATAGGTGCACAAAATTTAAAAAATGTTCTACACTATCTTGTGGTGATTTTATATCCCACACAATATTTTCATTGATAAAATTAAGTATTATGACATATGACTACCTAAAAAACAAGTTGGGATTGTTGCTATAGAATTTATTGATTTGATAAAAAAATTGTGATATTGACATGTCGTAATAATTCAATAGGTATCGGAAAACATTTCACTATAAAATGGTACCTACTGTTGGATAGCTCTTACTCAATAATGACAAGAGAAAATTACTGTACCCAGATCGATGAAACTAGTGAATAAGCTTGCTAGGTAAAATCGGAACCTATGGCGTGAAATGGATATATTGGAAACACTTTTTCGAACTAAACATTTTGTCTCGACGCGTGTTTCGTAAATTGAGTTTGCATCACCAGGAAATGACTAAAAGTTTTAGTTTTAGAGACAGCGCTTTGTTCTGGTGTAGGGAAAGTATTTCCAATAGACGTATATACCAGGATCAAATATGAAAAAAAAACTGTTAATTGCGCTGTACCTTAAGAAAATTCAACAGGTTACCGATTTAAGAGAAACTATAATGAAATATATATTGAGTAAATTAATATATTTTATGGAAAGCACACTATTCTTTTGGAAAAACAAATTTCGATTTGAAGAACCCCATCGTGATTTGCCCATGGAGTTGAAATATTGAGATCAAAAAGCGTATGGAGTACGTCTTAAAAAAATTAACAAATCTCGTTCGATTTACAAAAACATCGAAATAATATGGAATATTGAAAACTTTTTTCTGAATTTAGGAAATGATTCAAAACAAAACCTTCTTACTCGCAACTGATCACTAAAATGAGAAAATGGTTTAGAAATATGTGACCTCTCAATAATAATCTTTTTGTTTCTGTTCACTTGACTCCATTTTTTTTAATTCAAATTTATGGATTAGCTATTATTTTTTTTTATCGTGAAAATGAAATTATATGAATACGGAGTATCTGATTATTCATTAGATGAAACTGCAAAAATTCAAACAGAATGGAAAGAGACGAAGGATACTGATATTACCAAAAGAGTACCTACATCTGTTTGCGACACTAGAACTTGAGAAGTAATCTGAAGGTTCCCAATATTGATGGCAGATTGTTTTGAAAAATCGAATTTTTGGAAAACTTTTTAATTTTTTATTCTACAAAAACAATTACTCAAATAATTGGGTTGGGTTGAAACTCATCTTGAATAAATGGTAATTATCATTGTCATTTTGAAAAGATTTATTTCGTTTTTTGTTTCATATCATGGGGTGGTTCATTATGAAGAAACAGTCATCATTGAAAAGTTATATCAAAAAAGCTCCAATATTGTGTGTCATATTTACTTATTTACTCATCTCAACTTATAATTACTGAAATCAATCATCAGTAAATACTAAGGTGTTTTCATACATCTTTTAAATACTTGCTTTATTTTGTATTCGCCATATGATGAATAAATTTGATAACTTGAAAAAGTTTGTAGAATGGATACTTAACATGAACATGATATTTTTTATCAAAATTAGAATGGATGAGATATGATTTACGTTGAGGAATTGTTTAGCTCATATTTCTGGATCTCGATACTATTTGAGTGGCCTGAAAATTGTAATGTGTTTAGTTGATGATGTTCATTAATGTTTACCAATATTTCTCATTCGAATATTTTTCAATATCGCGATAGTCTGATGGTACACCAAATAGAGTTTGTTAATGACCGTATATTTCTTATTTCAGATTACATGAGAAATATCAATGGTAGTCTCCAACTAATACATTTGTGGCTTCTACTCCCAACTTTGTTCTTCAAGTGAGCTCCAAAATCCCCGGTAAATCCTTGGACCGAAAACTAGCAGCTTCAAACTCAAGTACTCGTTGTTTACTTGAAATTTCCTCAACTTGTAAAATAATTACTGTAACAAAGATATCAAGCACCTACAAATTTCGCCTTTAAGTCCAGAGCTAACGTTTGTCCAGAACGTTAAATGTGATTTGTTCGAGTGTCAGTAAAACATTTGTTCGTTTGTTCGGTGATCAGAGTGAACTAAAATGATTCGTAGACATTAAGCGTGATCACTTGACGATTCCAACTGACCGCTCTAAAATCGGTACTTACAAGTGACTGATCGCCTCTTTTGTGTTATTCTTTAACCTGAAACTGTTTCCCGGTATCTAAAGACTTCGCGATTCATAAAAGTGACATCGTACATTGGAGGAGTCCTCTCGAGTACTACGGACAAAGCGCCCGGCATTATGTAACTTTTTCATACCATCATTAAACCAAAGACAAGATGAATAGTGTATTTGCCTTGGCGTTCGTGGCTATCATTGCTTTTTGTGGAGGACTAACAGCCCCTGCTTGCGTGTGCGACAGGAGGGAGTGCGAAATCGTCAACGAGATTGACTGCCCCGGATTGGGGATCGTCGTTTGGGATCCGTGCAAGTAAGTGGGGTTTTAATTTTTTATGAGATCGAGGATAGCGAGGTGGTGTTTGATTTAACGTGTTTGCGAGAAGAATTGGGGTCGACTTCGAGGGGTAGTCTGGAATTTGGGTGAGGCGATGGGTTCCTTGGCGGCGACTTTTTTATTGAAATTGAAAATGTTTATTGAAATAGGAAACCTAATATACATATAAAAATATTTTTACGAATCATACTTCAACTCTAAATTATAAAATAAAACTCAATACATATACAAGTAAATTGCTTGATTTGATTTATCCCTCTATAAAGAGAGATTTTCTTGGTAAACATAACAAATATAAACATGAATATACATCTAACAACAAAAAGCAAATAAATAAATGAAACACACAAATATTTGCTATAAGTATGCAATAGATGTGTTATAGTAATAATTTAAAATGCTGACACTGTTACAAAATGTATTTTGATTTAATGTATTCAATCAAATCATCCTTGAATTTTCTCACCAAATAAGACTGATCGACCTCTATTGGAAGCTTATTAAATTCTAGCAAACCACGATGAAAAGTTGAGTTCATAGATTGCGAATAATGTGTACGAGAAACATATAGATCAGTATTGCTACGTGTTGGATAATCATGAATTTCACTAATGTATGTGATCAACTGATTGAAGTAAGAAGGTGCTTCACCAAATAAAAATTTGAAGATGAAAATCATAGAAGAATATAAAATTCTATTTTCAACTGAGAGACACACTGAGACTTGATGCATAATTATGCATATGCAATTATGAGTCTGTTACATTTCCAAATAATTCGCATACCTCAATTTTGCAACTTTTGCAAGGATTTTATACTATTACTATCGAATAATGATAATAAGCTGGCACAGTATACAAAGTGAGGTTGTATTATCGTATTATAGACCGTTACACGTGTTTGGAAGCTAAGATAGCTACTGACACGGGTGAAGAAGAATAGTTTTTTCCTGCTATTTTACTGTGTATGTATTTGAAGTAATCTTTGAAGTTCAATGTGTTATCAATCATGAAACCGAGATGTTTCATTTTTTTGAACAATCTCAATGGGCTCATCATAAATTTTAATTATAACTGACGTCAGTCAATGCGACTGATTTTATATTGAGATGTGATAATCATTGATTTAGTTTTAGTACAGTTAAGCTTGAAATTATTCACATTGAGAAATAGTCGGCTTAATCGGCATAATAATTTATTTGTGTTCATTTTATATGTATTTGAGCGTTTTCGTCTTGGGCCCTCATCCTCGACATAATTTTCAATTTTTTTGAAAGCTTCGTCTTCTGAGTACGAAATTGAACTATTCTCTAATTCTGGGTCAAAATCGGGATCATTGCCAACTGCTTCGTCCTTAATGTTTCCAGGAGAAACAGAAATATTCGATTGCTCGATTTCATCTTGTGTCTGAGAATTAATATCGTCTGTTATCTCCGGCTGTATTTACGGCACGTTGTCCAAATTCGAATCTGAATAATTGGTTTGAGTGAAATTTAAATCATCGAGGGCAGTTGAGAATTGTATCGGTTGAAGTGGAAAAAGTGCGCCTGAAAAAATCAGGAATAGTCAATTTCTGGTGGTAATTCAGCATTCTTCATACCTCCACTATCGGTCAGTATTTCAACTTCCTCAGAGTGCTCTTCAGATGGGTAGTTTGAGTTTTCATTGGGTTCAGCAATTTCCGATTGTATTGGTCGCTCGTTTTCAAAATTCAAATAATCCATTTGATCTAAAATAATAAAATAGGTACTAAATGCCGAAGAATTAATAATTATCTTTATTTTAGCACTTACCAGTTTCATCTGCGAATATTATCTCAGCGTTTTGGATACTTTCTGCTAGATTGAAGTTGGTAATAACATTTGAACGATTTGTTATATTATTATTAACCTGGATATTTTTGCCATTTTTTTATAAGGTTCCACAATTTTATCTATTCGCCTCATAATACTGTATTATCTAAAATGAATCCTAATATTGGGATTTGAAAAACGCGTATGTCCTAACTAAAACAATAAATTGCTGAAAAGAAAACTGCGTAACTCCATTCAATGCTTGATATCTTTCCTACGACTTTACCAACACTTCTACACTTTATTGAAGTATTATTTCTAATTCTTAGACTCTGAACTCACCTCTAAAAATGATTCTCCAAAATTTAAAACCTATTTTCACGGTCAAATCACTCAAGAACGACATAGGTTTCAGGTTGCACACGTGCATATCCATGTATCATACATGAATACAGTGAGTATCCCTTTGATTGTCCGGAGCCGATCCCTATTTTGTTGAGGCAGTTCTCTAGTTCTCTTTGTGAATGGTCCCTTTGTAAAGGTTTACTTTTTATGGTTCTCATATTTGTCCAGTCATTTTAGGTCGATTTAGGCCTGTATTTCGGAAAGTTGACATACCCAGCTGTAAATTTGTGTAAACTGTGTATTTTGGCATCATAAAAGTATTCTCAAAATTCACATATGATTCGACGGCTGCAACTTCAAAAATTGGGGGTCAAAAGTCAAAAAAAAACGACTTTTTGCACGTTTTTTGCCAATATCTCGTTCCCAATG
>WOGJ01259264.1:0-11580 GCA_015342185.1 Leptinotarsa juncta
GATTAGACAATGGAAGTCCGAACTGATGAAATACACCACAAAACAGTGGAAAATAAATATAGTTTAAAAAAACTAAAAAAAAAACGCTTTCAAAGAACATCGAACTGAAAAGTTGAAAATATATTTTAATAAGCTTGAAACAATAACGAACGAAAAATACTAGTATTATTGTGAAAAAAGCGTGGGCGCTTTGTGCCATAGTTCTGTATATCAGGCGCTCATCGCTTTTTTCACAATAATTCTAGTATTTTTTTCGTTATTGTTTTAATAATATTTAAAAAATATTTTTAATTTTTTAGTTCGATGTTCTTCAAAAGCTGTTAGACAATGAAAGTTCGAACTGATGAAATACTGATACATTATTCAAAAATTGTAAGAAATAAGCAATGAAGCACTAAGAAATAACAATTTTATTGAGCATAAGTATAAAACTAATAGGATATCAAAGGTTCAACGGCATATTTGTCGTATACTTGCAACCATTTACTATAACTAGCATTTCTTGGATTCACTTTCACTGCCAAATTTTCATCGATTTCCATATATCGGTAGTTGCCAGGCTTAACAGTAGGCCATCTCAAATGTTGAAATAATTCTTCTTCTCTTGGTGTTGGATTACTGAACAGAAAATTAGAAATGATTGAGTTATCTTATATGAGAAATAAATTAGAATGAGTACATTGAGCTCATGGCAATACATAAAAAAATCTTCATTTGTATAATCATAAAACAACAATAAATTATTGAATACCAATGTCATACGATATGTGATGATGATTAGTAGTTTATTAGTCATTTCAATCTTGAAAAAAATCGTGCGTTACATCTATAATCTATACTAATAATATTGATGTGGGTGGGGGTGGAAATTCCTTATTCCCTTTCTTCATGCTCTTTTACGCTATACAAAGAACCTACCTGCATATTTCAAGATTCTAGGTTCAGTAGCTTTAGCTGTACGTTAATATAAGAGTGTCAGTCAATCAAAAATTACCCACTTATGAAATACTAGCTATTTCGCACTATTTTGCCCGCGTTACCGTGAAAACTCCCCTCTGTGTTATTCCAGGTCTTGATCTATTTCTATATCAACTTTCATTTGAATTCGTTGAGCTGTTTAGGCGTGAAAAACTAGAAATCGTAAATACGTACCTTACATTCATCCATTCTCACAAACTTTACGCATTTATAATATTGGCAGGAGTAGGATTATTAGGATTACCAATGTATTTCATTCTAATCCTTTCAGTTTTTTAGTTGATGCTATTCAATATTATAAAAGTGGCTACCTATTGATTGACTGACACTCTTATATCAACGTACAGTCGAAGCTACTGAAGTTAGAATCTTGAAATAGGCAGGTAGGTTCTTTGTATAGCGTAAATAAGCATCAAGATAGGGAAACAGAAATTTTCACACTAAAGGGAAAAATAGGGATTTGAAGATTGTATTGAATTTCGTCAGTTCTGAAGTTTCCCGCGGGCGAAGCCGCAGGCAAATAGTCATCAACTAATAATTAAATAAACCACTTTCAGATCATGATCATGAATATATAATTATCATGATGTTTCAAAAAGAATGAGAATAATTGATCTATTTCACATTATCTTTCGGTATTTGTTAATGTTCAGTTTGTTGTAATAAGGAAATAAAATATTATGTTTCAAACGACTATGGCGATCCAAATTCAACAAAAAGGACCACAACTGGTGGAGACTCATCGATATATGGTTATGACATCGACAGTGTAATCGTCCCAATGGAAGAGCTCAGCACAGCCAAGACGACTGCTCACTCGTTATTGCTTGTTCGTAATTTATTAGCCGAAAATAACACCTCAATCATGCCTCAGCCACCGTAGTCGCCAGAATTGTCACTCTGCGACTTTTTCCTCTTGCCAAGATTGAAGAGATCCATGAAAGGACGGCGTTTTGCAACAATTGAGAAGATAGAAACCGAATCGCTGGGAGACATCAAGGACATACCAAGAAGTGCATATAAGACCTTTTTCGAGGATAAGAGAAAACGCTGGCACAAATGTATTATATCTAAGGAACATAAGAATGAGACGTAATGGGAAATGTTCCTCAATTTGTTCCTCAAGTTTCAACAGAATAAAGTTGATGTTCGATTCATGAGTTTTTCAAATTAACTTCTAAAAGTATTCAAAATGATGTTTCAAATGTTGGGTTTTAATTTTTAAGAGGATTTGTTTATAATTCACATATTGGCAACAGCGCTTAGACATAATTCTAATAATTCATACGTACCTAGATATTCTACTTTAAAAAAGGAGAATTATCTTTATGAATCAACAATTAAGGCGAAATATAAATTATAGTTCAATACCACCTCCACAAGCCACTTAAACAACAGTTGTTTTGTTATTTATTTATATAGAGGAAGATAGGTCAGGTGCACAAAATGTCATATGTCACAGAATGTCTCGGAACTTGGAACATAAGTAAACAGAACAGCACGCCTCTGAAATATATCATCTTTGTTTGTCTCATACAGGTAACAGATTCATTGTCCCTTATTAGCTATAGCCGATGACGCCAAATAGTGAAATAGAAACGAATCCCTTTAAATGTTGAATGCATTATTTCATTCTTTTCTTTTAATATTTAAATAATTTTTTAAAGAAAAAAAGGTTTAAAATGCGTTGTTTAGTGCTCTTTTATGAAAACTACTTGATTTTCGTCAGGAGGAACATTCTCCAGTGCTTACAACTATTTTGATCTATATGAAGTCTATAGCAAACACTTACAGGCTATTCACAAAGTTTGTGATGAATCCTACGTAACGATTTAGCGTTGTCACATCAGATTTTTGGTAATCAGATAGTTTCGAACCGGCCCACAAGTAATTTCCTTCTTCTCCGTGCTGCACTTTTCCACAACCTGAATCAACAGATTCGATGAGAATTGTGAAACCACTTTGATGGTAATACTTTCATTTGTAAAACACATGGGGGTATTTTGAGAGAATTTGTTATGAAGCTGAACATGATTCACATCTAGTAGTAACAATGGGAATCGCTAGTGCCAACAAAATGTATAATTGGCGATAATTCGCTTCAATTTTCAACCTTGCTGGATTTTTTTCATTTTTTGTCAGTTTTTGACCTACCTAAATTGAAAGTATGTTCCTTAAAGAATATATTCACATAGAAAAAGTGTTTGGAATATCATTCAATTTCAATTAAAAGTTCTATTATGAAATTTCTCCCCGTCTCAAATAAACATTCCAGAAAAAATAGGCTCAGCTTTGTTATTGGCACAGTTTCGTAACAAAATCAGATCTGGTGACTGGTGTAAATTTCATAGTACACATTTCACTGACCTATCGAAGAAACACCATAATATCCAAATATTCCCAAAAATTTTGAGCAAATCTTATTATTATTAGATCTCTCTGTGAAACAATCACAAACCAGCATAACAACTTTGCAATCAAATGTGTAACTGATACGGTATTCGTGATTGAGTGTTAGAGAACTCCCACACACGTATAAAATGAATATCATTATTTTTTTTGTATCAACTACTGCTAGAATTCGATTTTGAAATACAGTAAATAACTCAGTATAGAGATAAAACTCATAGAAATATTCAATAATTCCAGAGCCAGTCTGTTTGGTTTATCTTTCTCTGACGCAAAGATCATCAGAGGGCAGGCTTTTTCTCTCTCGTCGGACAGACGCTCAGTGTTCTATAAAAGTAACAATTGGCTTATTGTAGCTGTAATATATGTACATACACAAAATAAGCAACAAAAGATGTGATTGAGAAATAACCTTTCCTTAAATTATCATACTGATATACATAAACTTTAATTAATAACCTAAGCTTTTTTTAAGTTGAACAATTTCAATATTGAATAGTTCAACTTAGATTAGTTTGAGTTATCACTTCTATCAGGCGTCTGGAGACGCACACATTTTTTTTCCAAACACTGGGAATGCTAACGAATGATGGTTAGTAAAAATATTTTACCTGGATAGCTCACATTATTTTTCCCTAGTAAGCCATGATAAGAGAATTCATAGACGTATACATCGGAGTAACTTGACTGCAACTCGGCAAAACGTAATATTCCTCTAACGAATTGGTCATCGCTAAGATACTGAAAAATTAATTGTTTTTAATTCCATTTGAGACTTTGTGCGACAGCTTATATGTATACTAGACTCAAAGTATATCAACCTCATTTCATTTTCAATTCGACGCGACCATTACCAACAAGTTAGTTGGAAATTTTGCGTTGAAATTTCTGCAAAACATAAAAATTTTCTCTGAATGAATTCTACTAGTGTGTAGTGTACAATTGTGAAGCAACTGAGTTTGGTTTCAACATCCTACTGTTATAGTAAACTGTTGATATATAATCATGGGGAACTTCATAAGCTTTGGTGATTTGTTTAGGGTGGACTAAATTCTTTTTCAGAGTTCTCAACTTTTCATTTCTCATATCTACATCCATTTCATGTACGGAAAGTTCAAAGGCTACAGGTAGGAGATGAGTCGATGTTTATGATTTGAGAAACCTTCATATTTAGTTTCAATAAAATCCATCACCCATGAGACGATATCAAATCAAGTTTTGTGTATTCCGTGGATGTTTGGTGTATTTCTATTAACAACCAATTGATATAGGACTGCATCTATTACCGCAACTACCTTTACTCAAAATGAAAAATTCAATGAGAAAAGGTATTTTTGGACTTGTAATTTTCTTAAATATTTCATGCATCATTCTTGATGATTCAGGTGAAGCAATGTACTTTCAATATGACTGGGTCTCACCTCATAACCATTGTACAGGCAGAGGTTGTGTTAGGTTAGGTCCAAAGTAAGTGGGTCTATTCGACACTCCACCGCAACTCGCAAGGGTTTATTGTGGTTCACGCCTATCCACACTCGACCAAATAACCCGGGTCCTTAACGAAGTCGATTACTTTGTATGGTGAGTGGTATTTCAGGTCAGATGGTACGAGTGCGGCTCTGCCAAATTCTAAAAATCTAAAACTGTCCCCACGGGGCAGGCACAAAGTGTGTGCATCATTTTCCAAATATATGCAATACACACTGCCTTCCGACATTCCGAGTCTCTGCATATGATGATTCAAATGACGGTGACCTGAAAGAAGGCTTGGTAGACAATGGAGTTCATCCTTACTATAGTCCAACAACTATTTGATATCAAACTTCGAAGGGTGGATGAATGCCTTGGAGTGAGCCAATCCTGTTGGATTCTGCCAGAAGTCCATGGATCTTCTTGCCATCCAGGTGTTCAATTTTTGTTTGGCAAAGCCCAAAGCGATGCCAATTACAGGTTCTGTTCCAATGAAGCTGCTTGAAGAAGTACCTTCCTTTGCAAGGAAGTCAGCAGCCCATTGCCAGGCCAGTATGGCCAGAAATCCAGACCAGAAGCAATCTGTTAAGTCTCCACATCGAGTAGAGTCGTTTTTGGCAATTTGCTATCAATTTAAACGTGGCTCGGTAGGAGCCAAGAGCTTCCAACGCCGCTTGACTGTCCGAGAATATTTTTATTGACTCGTGTATGAGGTTGGATTCTTCCAATCTCTCAGGACAAAATTCAATAGCGTAAATTTCCGCTTGAAATACAGTTGCTTAGGTTCCTAGGCAGGTTGATGTCTCTGTGCTGGGTCTACCACTGCAAACACCTGCACCAGAATCGGAAGGTGTTTTTAATCCATCTGTGAAGAAACAACTATCTATTCTTGATATTTCCTTCTCAAGGAGGATCCAGTCGTCTCTACTCGAGAACAGTGCTCAAGGCAGTTCGTAGTTAACAGTTGGCGCCATCAAGTCAGAAGTTATTTCCAGAATGCTGTGACTTTCAGTGTCAATCAACAGTGTGTTGCTCTCTGCATTGAATTGATTTATATAATTGGCAATGTGCACGAGTCTATATGTAGTCCAGCTAGCCTCTCTCTGCAGAAAAATGTGGAGAGGAGGTAGATCTAGAAGGACCTCTATGACCGCTGAAAGTGTGGTACTGATTGATGGCACCAGTCAAGCCTGTCTGTATAAACCAGAGAGCTTTGCCTGGGCTGATATATATATATATATATATATATGTATTATTTTAGGTTTTTTGGTGTCCCGTATTTACTCATAGTGGATACATATTTTCCAATGGAACACCCTGTATAGCATTTTCAGAGATATATATCAGCTTGAAATTGAAAATGTCAATTCGGTATATCTCTGGAAAATGTGTCTACGTGCATTGAATTGAATATTTGTGACTACGATTCTCTATGTCAGTAATCAATGAAATTCGTGAAAGATGAATAATTTACCCGAATAACGGCCCCAAGATCATCTGTGAAATTACTGGCTGTATATATTCTCTTAATTTCTGCTTCAATTGAGACATTCGACTTCTTTATATTCATGTCTTCATTGATGAGGTATGCTGAGTTATGGTCCCAAGATGATGCTTTTGTTGACAAGCCTTTCAGATCTGCAATTGAATAAATAATAACAAAAATTAGATTGGTTAAAAAAGTTTTGTCTGATTTTTATGAGTCTACTTCCACCAAAGTAACACCAATCGATTGATTGGGTCAGCATAAAAATTTCGTGCTCGAGATTCGATAAAGTCGACGAAGGCCGTTATTTCCTGGTCCTCATTGGTTCTACTGGTGAGGAAATTATCGAAGCGGTTGGAAACATTGTAGTCGGTTTTTGAAAGGTCTGGGAAGTCTGGTGGTTGGGGCAGAACTTCAACGCGCAATTCGTTCAATTTTTAGAATGGTGATTTGTGAAATTTGCGGATAGCCGCTGTCGTAGGGCAGAAGCGGACCTCTACTGTTGACCAGTAATGACTGCTGCCTTCGCAATTTCTGGTACATTTCGCTTATTTACTCACAATAGAAATCGGCTGTGATGATCTGGGACAGTTGAAGAAAGTTATAGTGTTCTTCCTCTTCCCACACACCGTTTGTGGTGATCAGTCTCCAGCCTAACGATATCATATAGTAATGAGGTGAAAAAATATAAATTATTGAAATTTGGAAAAAAATTATTACAATCAAAGTATAGAGTAGAAAATTCTATATGGATCAGTAAATATTACGACACAGTTGACTGAATATTTATTGAAACAAACTAAAACCAATGAAAGGTTGAGCCCTGTCAGGCTAGCAAGGCGAATCCAGCAAAATTGCAAAAAAAAAAAAATTTGTAGGTAATTAGTTGCCAAAACAACGATTTTGTTGCTCGTGCCGATCCTTAGAAATTACAAATAATGCTATCGTGATATCAGGGTAGCAAGGTAACTCAATAAATTATATACTTTCCCTTTGATCTTTACAGAATATTCAGTTGCTATTTAGTTGCTGAACCTTGGATATAGCAAAACATTTTTAAATAATTTTTTTTTAATTTTTTATGATTGAAACCGATCGGCTGATTTTCATTTTTTTTTTATTTTCCACTTTCTTTCTATCTTGAAACTGGTTTTCCCCTGATTAAAAAGTTTTTAAGGTTTGTTGCTCACCAGGAGTACACTCAAATACACCTTGAGTATCAGCAACAAATATTTGAAACCGATAGGCAGATTTCAATTTTTCTTTAATTTTCCTCGATCTTGCTATTTTGAAACTGGTTAAACAGGATAGTGGAACTGGTGAAACTAGATATTAAGAACGAGGAAAATAAAAATCGGCCGATCGGTTTCAACTATTTTGTTGCTGATTCTCGGAGTGTACTTGAGTACCTTCCTGATAAGCAACAAATTTGAAACGCTTTTCTTTCTTAGGAAAACCAGTATCAAGATAGCAAGATCAAGGAAAGAGAAAAAAATTTTTAAAAATCGGCCGATCGGTTTCACCTATTTTGTTGCTAATACTCAAGGTGTATTTGGGTACCCTCCTGATGAGCAATAAATTTAAAATACTTTTTATTCCAAAGAAAAGCAGTTTCAAGGTAGCAAGAATGGGGAAACTGAAAAAAAAAATTGAAATTGGCCGATCGGTTTCAAATATTTGTTGCTGATACTCAAGGTGTATTTGAGTATACTTCTGGTGAGCAACAAATTTGAAACATTTTTTATTGTGAGGAAAACCAGTTTCAAGATAGCAAGAACGTGGAAAATAAAAAAAAAATGAAAATCGGCCGATCGGGTTCAACTATTTTGTTGCTGTTACTCAAGGTGTATTTAAGTTTACTCTTAGTGAGCAACACATTTAGAACATCTTTAATTTCAGGACAAAATAGTTTCAAGATAGCAAGATCATAAAAAATTTATAAAAAAAATTATTTAAAAATGTTTCGCTAAATCCAAGATTTAGCAACTAAATAGCATCTAAATATTCTGTAAAGATCAAAGCGAAAGTATATAATTTATTGAGTTACCTTGCTACCTTGATATCACGATAGTATTCTTTGGTATTTCTAGACATCGGCAAGAGCAACAAAATCATTCTTTTGGCAACTGATTAGCTACAAATTGATATATGCAATGCAATTTTGCTGAATTCGCCTTGCTAGCCTGATAGGGCTCTTGTTTCCTTATGTTGAAAATATTACCATGTTGATAGACTGGGCTAATCAGTACCAGTGATTTTTAGTCCAAAACGATACAAATCTACCAGATATCCATCATGCATTTCTTCAAGATGTTTATCGTTGCTTAAATTCTCACATACATCGGTATTATTTCCATCAATAGGATACATATCAATTTACTGCTCAATATATTTTTTCTCTAGCTCGTATAGTAGTTATATGAGTGACAATCTGAAGATAGAAAGTTAAACATACATGACACTTGTTGGAAAAATACACAAACAAACACAAACAAAATAATAAATAATATATCGTGATGGTATCGAAAAAGTCATGATTTACTTTGAGTATTATGCTGTACTTTGCTGAATAATGAAAATGTTATAAAAGTAGTGATAAAAGATGCAAAATAGAATTATACAAATAAACTTTCGATAGCATCACGTTGATAGAAGAAAAGTATTCATTTGTATATACTCATTTATTACAATTTTCAGGTATTCAGATGAAATCAAGAAATTATCTGAACAACTGAGAGATCAGACTGAACCGGCCATCGATAGAGCCGTTTTTTGGATAGAGTTTCTCATGAGACACAATGGCACCCACATTTTTGATCCAAAATCAAGGCATCTTTCGAATTTCGTATCATCTTCAACAGATGTTTTACTCTTTCTTTCAGTATTGGCGTGTTTTTTGATATATATTTGCTACAAAGGTTTATTTCTCGTTTTGCGACGTTTATGTTATGATTCTAGGAAAATAAAAAAAGAATGAGCTGAATAAGCTTCCACTTTGTTTCTCTTGAACCTTAGCGAATATTTCAAATCCTAATTCCAAGTAAATTTTTTGGAAAGAAACTCTTCATGCAGTGAAGTAACATCCAAACACAAACTGGAAAAAACTCTCTCGAAACTACTTTCATATAACCATTGAATTACACGAAATATGAACAATGAATTATACAACAAACACTTTTTTCTGTTCCTTTTGAATTTCAAACATTCGTATGGAATCGAATCAGATATCATTCACAGGATTCCTACACAATATAATTAATTAAAGAAGTTAAATTCCACTTACATGGAACACTGTCATCAGCCCTATCAGGCTATCATGGCGAATCCAGCAATATTGCAAAAAAAAAAGTTAGCTGTATAGTTACTAATTATTTGCCACGTCAACGATTTTGTTACTCGTACCGATCCCTAAAAATTGCAAATAATGCTATCGTGATATAAAGATAGCAAGGTAACTCAATAAATTATATACTTTTCCTTTACTCTTTACAGAAGATTTAGTTACTATTTAGTTGCTAAGCCTTGGATATAGCGAAACATTTTTAGATAATTTTTTTTAAATTTTTTCTTATCTTGCTATCTTGAAATTGGTTTTTTCTGCAATTAAAGATGTTCCAAATTTGTTGCTCACCAAGAGTAAACTCAAATACATCTTGAGTATCAGCGACAAAATACTTAAAACCGATCAGCCGATTTTCAATTTTCAACTGGTTTTCCTGGGTAGGAAAAGTATTTTGAATTTATTGATCGTCAGAAGGGTACTTAAATACACTCCGAGAATCAGCAACAAAATAATTGGTCTTGATCGGCTGATTTTCAATATTTTTTTTAAATTATCGTGCACCTGCTATCTTGAAACTATTTTTTTCTGGAATACAGTGGTTTTTGAGTTTGTTGCTTACCAGGAGTATACTCAAATACACCTTGGGTATCAGAAACAAAATAGTTGAAACTAATCGGCCGATTTTCAAGTTTTTTCTTCATTTTCTTCTTCCTTGCTAACTTGAAACCGCTTTTTCTTTTAATATAGAGTGTTCTCAATTTGTTGCTCAACAGTAGAGTTCTCAAATACACTTGGAGAATCATCAACAAAACAGTCCGAACTGTTTGGTTAATATTTTTATTTATTCTTCAATTTTCCTAATTTTGCTGCCTTGAAACTGAGTTTTTTCACGAATGCGAAAAGCTGTAATTTTTTTGCCAAATTCATAGTATTTAAAGATATACATGACGAACCAATAACAAAAGAAGTGGAACCGATGGGCTGATTTTCGCGATTTCTTTTCTTAATTTTTCCTGCTTTCGTCATTTTGTAACTGACTTCCTCTTGAATTGAAATACCGGATGTATCTGAGTACCCTTCTGATGAGCAACAAATTTAAAACACTTTTCATTTCAAGGAAAACCAGTTTCAAGATAGCAACAGCGAGGGAAAAGAAAAAAAAATTTAATCGATCGATCGGTTTCAACCATTTTGTTGCTGATACTCAAAATGTATTCAAGTTTAATCTTGGTGAGCAACAAATTTAGAACATCTTTAATTTCAGGAAAAACCGGTTTAAAGATAGCAAGAACAGGGAGAATTTAAAAAATATTAAAAATCGGCCGATCAAAGCCAACGATTTTGTTGCTGATGAGCAACAAATTTAAAACACTTTTCATTCTAAAGAAAACCAGTTTCAAGATAGCAAGAACTTGGAAAAGGAAAACAAAATTTAAAAATCGCTTATCGGTTTCAACTATTTTCTTGCTCATACTTAAGGTGTATTTAAGTATCCTCCTAATGAGCAACAAATTTAAAACACTTCTCATTCCAAACAAAACCAGTTTCAAGATATCAAGAATGAAGAAAATGAAAAATAAATTTTAAAATTGGCCGATCGGATTCAACTATTTTGTTGTTGATAGTCAAGGTATATTTGAGTATCCTCCTGGTGAGCAACAAATTCATAATACTCCTTTTCCAGAAAAAACCGGTTTCAAGACAGCAAGAACGGGGAGAATTTAAAAAAAATTTAAAAATCGGTCGACCAAGGCCAACTATTTTGTTGCTGATTCCCGAAGTGTATTTGAATACCCTCCTAATGAGCAAGAAAAACCAGTTTCAAGATAGCAAGAACGAGGAAAAAGAAAAAAAAATAAAATCGGCCGATCGGTTTCAACTATTTTGCTGCTGATACTCAAGGTGTATTTGAGTACTCTCCTGATGAGCAACAAATTTGAAACACTTTTTATTC
>WOGJ01259294.1:0-10735 GCA_015342185.1 Leptinotarsa juncta
TGTTGAATCGCGCCAGGATTCTAGGAGATGTGACGTTAGTCAGGGACCGCACTAGGAATGCGGGCGAGTCTCGAAGAATTGAATTTATAAGTTTCTAAGTGATGATTTAGCATCTGTGAAATACAGGAAATGAATCCACGCTTTTAATTAAGACGCACTAGTTTCAGGGTGACCTTTATACATAATACGCAATAGGGTTATGAAAGACCTATTGTATTAGAATATATAACATATATAAACAAAATAATAATACACAATAATTGTTTACTGTAAATGAATGAGTGGGAAAAAAACATAGTTGTTTTTGTAGGGCAGCACTACTCCTTTATAGAGAATATTTTCGAAACTGAAAACTTCCAGGCAACCACTTTCAATCTCCATTTCATATATAGACAAAAAATCAGAGTTTGTGGGATATTTAGAGAATGGTCCTTTAATACAACACTGCTTCCCACAAATTATTTTTCTGTCAGATTTCGTAGCTATGAAAAACACTTTTATAATTTTATTTTTCATCATTAAAAATTCATCACCACCTTTAGTAGAGATGATGTAATCATTATATATTACTTTCCTCCAAAATGTGTAGTCCTTATATTGATCAAGAATATCTGATTCAAAACTAACTGTAACAGGTTTTCCTATAATACGAAAGCTTCCTTTTTCATGATTAATGTCAGGTTCCATATTTTCCACTTCATACAATCTGTTCACTACCTGTTGCAGTGGATTGTTTGATTTTCGGAGTAAACATTTCAGCTTTTGCAGATAGTTTTCAAATGGAAAGCAGTTGACAACATTGAGACTTCCAAAACGTTCAGCTTCTTCTGGGAGGTGAATTAAAGAATGTGTGTTATATATACAGAAATCCTGCCCATAGATATTTATGGAAAAGCTGACAAAATTAACAAGTAATTTTTTGGCATATGCATTATAATCCTCATTCAACTTTTCATTCAGTAGGATTGTAATTGAAAACTTCAATAACATAAAATGTTCATACATTCTCTTAGGTAATTTTCGTCTTAATATGACCTACATACAACAAAAAATGTCTCAGTTCAGTTGCTTTCCATCTTTCTAATTCCTCCCAAGATCTAGGTTTCCTATTTAATTCAGAAGGCCAACATTCCCGAAAAATTTTCATATCTGTTTCTATTTCATTCCTATCCAATCTGGGAAATTTATATTGCCTACTGCCATCTCGCCATATTAAAATGAATTTTCTCATTATTCCCAAACAGACAGAATGCATATAGTCAACAGGAAAGCTAGATATCATCCCAATTTCCAAAAAACTTAGAGGTGTGCTCCCTCGATGATGACTTTCATCAATATTATTTCTAAAATCCTGGTCAGTGCGGACGGGTGCATCTAATTTCAAAAAAAGCATCCTATGGTTGCAATGAACCCCTTTGTCTACACATTTATCACAACCGCTGTAACCATTGTGTGATTTTATATTTTTCACAAAGGCCCTAGCTGGGGTATCACAACAGAATGCTCCTATTTGAATTTGTAATATTTTATCATTAATGTTTAACCCTTCATTTTTCAAAGTCATCAACTCATTAACGAAGGCTTCCAAGAATTGATCTAAATCAGGTTTCTCTGGTCCACAAAATATAGCTACGGTAAATATTTGGGGATCTGATAAATTTCTGACTCTACATAATATAGGCCAAAAAGAAAAATTTGTGCTTTTATGGAGCGGAATTCCATCAATGCCAAAATCTAAAATGAAATTTGACATATCATGTTTATCTCCAATTTGACACAGTCTTTTTCTCATGCCAAAATAGTAAAACTCCCCAGATCCAAGAAGTTCGTAGTTCATTTTAGTAGGTGTTTTTAAAAGCGTGCGAGCATCTTTTGGTAAATTTGTGATTTCTGGTTTGCTTGCAAACCAAGCTAAAAGTTCAGAGAGAGCTGTATGTGTAATGTTGTTTTTTAAAGACCACTTTGCCAAAAAATTACTGGAACTAATAGCATTGTCAGAAAGCGAGCGAGGAACACTTGAAATGAAGAATTCATCAGGTGGTTCATCCATTAGAGAGGGCGGTTCACCCATCGAATGATCTGTATCACTATCCGAAATATCAGGATAACACTGATGAAATGTGGGTTCGGCAGCAGAAGTTGATGGGGTGGGCTCATATGAGTCTGATTGTACCCTAGACTCCCTAGAGGTAGATGTGAGTATATCAGAACCTCGGCTTCTGTACTGTGTTGTGACTGTTTCGTCAATTCCATTCAAGGCTACAGATTTTTCCAAAATTTTCCTAATAAGTTTATACTTATAACTTCTGCAATAATTCTTGAACATTGTCGTTATTTTCAGCACAAGATTTTGGCGATATATACTTAACCTCAAAAACTAATGAAGGTTGTTTCTTGTAACTGACGCTACAATTGATTATAGAAATAAATACTATTACCTCAATTCATCAGGAGAAGTTGTCATCATTCTTCTTCACTAAACTAACCCACACTCGTTTAATCGCAGTTAATAAATCACAAAAATACATGAATGAAAATAACAATGAACTGTGGTCTATAATATAGTCCTTGAATCACAATCACAGAATCATTCGATCTTCGAAGTGCGCATGTCACATGAACATCAGATTTGAATTTGATTGTTCTCTGTCATAAATGAAATAGCGGGAACTTTAAATGACAAGACAGCTGCATGCAAGTTGAAAATGCGTGATTTAGTTTTTCGCTCACGATTTTACATACAAACCTAACCTGAGCAAACTATCCTAGCTTGCGATTTGAAAATCTGTGACTTATTAGCCTAACCTGACCTGACCTGACTAACCTTACCTAGGCAGAATAACCACTGAGTTATTGAAAAAATCTGTTCATGCGACATGCGCACTTCATAAGGATAGAATTCCTATATATATAGGAATTCTATATGTGTCTATCCGCCAGTTCGTATCACGCTAGATTCACGGTTCGTATGACAGTTCTCGATTATAGCATAACTTGTTTTCAATTGGCTGTTGAACAAGAGATTTTATTCGTAAAAGGTTTTGGTCTGCTCTGGAAAATTTTGTTCAATAACACTTGAAACGGGCCTTCATTTTTATGATGTCGGTCGAAAGACACAATTTTGATAGTATTGGCCCATTGCTGGCTGGATTGTAGGTATCCGATTACAATATGCCATACATTGGGCCGACATTTTGCCTATGTAGCTTTGCCGTTGCCAGCGTATTGCCGACCGATCATGCATTGGGCCAGAAGACGGCCAGAGATTCATTGTTTGCTGGGATATTTGGCAAGATGGATAAGACGCTCACTGACAAAATTACTCGCGATCCAAAGAATAAATCAAAATCAAATCAAATCAAAATATACTTTATTGTCTGAAGAACATAATTCTCATTGACAAAGTCATTTGCAAAATAAAAAAACAAACATGTACAAGTATACAATGCATGTACATAAAATATTGAAATTGATACAATATCGTACATCGTACACAATATCGTACATGAATCGTAAATCAATTCCCAACTCATAAAAGAATTGAAAAATAAAAAGTCTGTCGGATTAGATAAAATTGAATCAGAAACAATAAAAGCAATAATTTCCCAAATAGTCGAACCACTCGCGTACATATTTAATTCTTGTATCGAAATTGGTCTATGGCCAACCACCTTAAAAAACTCTGTTGTCATACCTATACACAAAAAAGACGATAAATCTAAGGTCGACAACTATAGACCTATATCATTAATAACTCACCTGTCCAAACTTTTCATGGCTAATGGCAACACCGCAAGAAATTTCATCGAGGTTATAAGATCCCCTCAACTTAAATCGCTTCAAACGCATGTAATTTGTGCATATGAAGAAGTTGTGTTCGGATTCAGAAAAAGACCAGAGTCATCAACTGCAATCCAAACCGACCAAAGATAAATTATTGGAAAGCAGAATGCCTAACATCAAAGTTTTCAGCGGAACATCGCATCCAGACTTGGCACAAAGGATAGTGGACAGACTAGGAATTGACTTGGGCAAAGTGGTTACAAAAAAATTCAGTAATTTAGAAACATGGTAAGCAGTAGCATGAATTATATTTTAATTAATGTATTTTCATCAGAAAATTGACTGAAAAATCTAGGTCCTTGCATAATGAATAGTTCTTGGATATATTGAAAAACGTGTTTTAAATTGACACCGGAGGTCTTTTAACTTTATTAACAAGCTTTTAACCCCTAAAAACAACAACAGAGTAATGTTTATTAACACTGAACATAATACTTTCTCTTGCTATCAGAAAAATAGATGAAAATACAATTCAGTGCAAATTGAAATATATTAAACTGAATCGTAACCTCACTTGATACCACATTTTTGATTGCCTGCATGTTCGATGATTTAAAATGAGAAGAGTTGTATTTTTTCATGTAATTTTCTACTTCCTACTATAAGTTGACTTACAAGTACTGATTTATGTATCAATGTTCTTATTTAAAAACACTTACAATGAAATTGAAGGAATGAGTGACTATGTACAAGCATTAATTCAAAATTAACATTCAACTAACTTCGTAAAAGTATATCAATATATAAACGAGTATATATTGTTAATAGTTTTTAAATTTACTGTGAAGTAGTAGCTAGTCTTTGACAAACGTGAATGATGTGGATTGATTGTCTTCTTTCAGTAAATAAAGGCTCAAATCATGGAAAATAGTCAAAACATTTTTAGCATACTTTAAAATTACTAACTAGACAACTTTACTTTCCTATTCCTATACTTTTTATGTCAAAAGGAAAATAAATATCATTATTATTAACTAATCGGAAACACATGCAGCTTCCACACTGTCTAGGAAACCCTGCCTTATACAGAATGCATTTCACTCTGGAGAAATTCTGAAACTTTCAATGAATGTTGTAGGTAATGAAGTTATTTATTAACATTAATAATAGTGAGTTTATTTAGCTATAAAGCTACTAAATACAAATATCAAATAATGTAATACAAACAGATCATTAGAATTGGTATTTAATATGAATTATAAAATTATTTTTTATATTTTATTTAATTATTATTTTCAAGTAAACTCTAAAGTTGATATGATAAAAAAAAACTAGAATAAATATTTCAATATAAAGTTATCAAGTGATTACTCAGAAATCATTGTTATGTTGTAATTGATTTTGTACAATACTTGTATCATTTTTTTTTTAATTTGTGCATATGCTTTTTTACTTATATTTCATATTTAGTCTGATGAAATTTCACAAGTGTTTTCTCATGCAATGGTAAAGTTTGTATTGAACTCCTAGTTCATCAGCATGTTTGGAATATTTCCTTTTTAATTCTAGTGTGGAAATCGGGGAATCTGTACGAGCGGAAGACGTGTATATTGTACAGTCAGGAAGTGGTGAAGTTAACGACAATTTGATGGAGATGTTAATTATGATCAACGCTTGTAAAATAGCGTCAGCAAGTCGAGTTACAGCTGTTATCCCCTGTTTCCCTTATGCGCGACAAGATAAAAAAGACAAGGTAGATTGTAAATAATTTTTTTCTGGTTTCTTGAATAGCACTGAAGAGAGCACAGGAAACCACTCACCTGATTGAGTGTTATTTTATAACCTTACTGATTTCGTTGATGAAAAGACTAGTTGAAATTAGATCAAACATCAGAAACCACTATAGTTCTTGGTGACGTTTTGACTTTACTTTGACTAAAAGACTAGTAGATTCAGTTATTTCAATTAATCACAACTATTCATTTCTCTGATTGTTCAGTTACTTAGTTTAACATCTGATTATTTTTTCGAATAATTTTTGGTGTCAGTTAGTTTCATTACCTCTGCATATTAATGTTCATAATGAATTGAAAATTGCACAATACATTATGATTCATAGGGGAGCAAAATTAAACATCAAAATGTATAAATAAAAAATTTATCTTTCTATGGTGATTGCTATGGTTTATTTTTAATCTTTAATTTTATCAGAAATAATATGATCCATCAGCATTTTAACATTTTGTAATTATTATATCACAAACAATTTTCCAAAACAATATTTCACAATCATATGTAAGATATTTACTTGTATTTGTTAACATATTTCTTCATCTGTTTTGAAAACATATTTTCATTACGAATTTGTTGATTTCTCAAAAATATTTGATGTTTATATGATCTAAAACTACGTCAATCTAATCAACAGAAATATGCTCGAACGCAATTTATTATTATGCCACTTTTTTAAATATGGTTTCAAGAGATCTAATAAATGATTTAGATGTTTGAAAAATCACCAATATATTTATCAGAATGTATTATACTGAGTTTTCCATAAATATCTTATTGCATATTTTACATATTGAAAAGTAGAATTGGAACCTCTGGCTTGAAGTGAAACTAACACTAACATTGCTTTCACACATCAGAAAACCGTTGAACTCACATCTGATCAACATAGTTGAGCTATACTCAACACTGGTGTGTGGGAGAGGTAATAGTGTTTGATAGATACTTATTAGCATTTTTTTTTATTTTGAATCAGTATTACAATTGAAATTTTCCTGTTCTCAATTTATTTTCATGTTCTGTTTTCTATAAAACTATAAAAGCTTTAAATTTGTTTCTTACAATACTTTTGAATGGTGACTTTAGTGTTGAAGCATCAAGGAGGCTAGTTTTCTAGTTGGAGTTTATTAAATATTGCTTATAATTGAAGCATAATTGGTTGAACTCATTAATATGATTTTCACTAATCTTCATAAGGAATGTTGATGTTTATAAGGAAATTCGTTTCAGTCTTGAAAAATATACTATTCAGAATATATAAAGAAAGAAAGGTTTTGTCTTTCTACTTCTCCATCTTCATACAAAAATGTGGCTATTAAATAAGCGAATGAATGTTATCAACATACTCTTAATGATGAAATGAGTGGATTCAACTCATTCCGTGAACAAATTGAGTTTTTTCATAATGTTATCCGTATTTGGTAGTGAAGAGCAGATAAGGCAAGTGTCTTTCGACGAAACATTGGTTGTCTACCAGTGAGGATGACAGTGTAAGTGAAATTTAACTTTTTTCATTTATTATATTTTGTAGGAATTATGTGAATGATATAGATGTAGGAATTCCATACGAGTGTTTGGAATGCAAACGGAATAGAGATAAGTTTTTTTTGTTTAATTCAGGGTTCATATAAAAGTATTTGTTTCGAAACTATTTTTCATTTGTGTAATTCAATGTTTACATGAAAGTTGCTATTTCGAGAGGACTTTTTCTTCCAGTTTGTGTCTGAGAGTTACTTCTTTGTGTATATACATGTAATTTTTAAAATTGATTACTCCATTCCTTTTTTAGAAGATTCCCACATTTTTTGTAAAAAGATGGAGAAGTAGAAAGCCAAAACCTTTTTTCCCTAAAAATAATCTCTCCTAAAAATATACCCTTTCAGTTTACATAAAGAAACTTCACTTTCTCTCAGATTGTATCCTCTTGATACCCTAATTAAATTTGGTACCTATGCATACCTGAATAAATCTTTGTGCACGAGCATTTGCTGTGAAAACTTGCACGTTCTGGAGAGTTTCAGGAAATTTAAACTGAAAGCTATTTCCTTAAAGATCAGTATGGAGTCCTTAATCATGTGCGTATGACATGAGGAAATTAATTCTTTTAATTCTCTGCTCTGTAATAAACGAAAATGAGTTGAAGACTGCTCTGAAATCTTCATTAGATATAATCCGTAGAACAGTGTTTTTTAATGGATAAATACCAAATATCTTTCATCGTCTATGGTTATTTTCATTTTATGATCTGAATTTCAACAAAATTCTTTCATACAAAATATTTTACAAGTTCAGTTTTCCCTTCTTTTTGCATACAGAGTGAAAATACTAAAAATTGTGGGTATTGGGATACTTCTGAATGAAGAAAGAATAAATAAAAATATATAGAATTCAATAATTATTTCCAGCCTAATTCTCGTAAAACTTGCAAAACATTGTAGGAATGTTTTTGTTAAAGCAATTCTTAGAGGTAAAAAACATAAGAACTGAATGTATTTCGGGTATAATAAAGTTCTTTCACGTTACATTAACATTTCATTGTTTTCTTGTCTTATTTCTCTTCGAATACTGGGTAATTCCACTAAAATACTCTTTCAAGGATTTGCACACATTTTAATTAATTAAACTTGTTACATTTGAGAAATAACTCTTGATTCAATTAATTTAAGTGACATACTGTAATGCTGCTCCTGTTTGATATAGTTGTATTCTGATAGCCTTTAGGAAATCCTATCTCATGAAAAGTTCGAACAAATGACTATTTCGATTTTGTACTTATCTATTCTTTAATTCTTTCAAAAAAGCTAATTCCGATGCATTTTATTTTAATCAAGCCTTCAATAGAGTTTACTGATAACCCAATAACAACCATACAAATAACAGCACAGACTTTTATTTTTTAATATTGCATTATTTTAGAACAATGCAAGCGAGGAAGAACGCCATGTAGAAAAGTGGAAATCAATTGAATGGAAATTCAGGGTAATATTTTTACATAGCTGAATGTGGGGTATGCTTTTTGAGGGTGTGTCGTCTTTTATGTCTTGATATTTATTTATTTGAAGAAAATATTGTTGCATTTTGTATAACAAGACTTTTTTCTTCAATTACTTACAGGATGCAACAAAAATGGAAACAACAATAGTATTTATGTGACCAAGTCAAACTTTGAAGGCAATGCTTAATATTTCAGTGTCACTCAATTTTTGATATTTTTACTAACTGGTATATAACTCAATAGATAGAAAAAAATCTCAAATCAAAATTGTGGGGATTGATATTTTAAAAATAACCATCAATAAACTGGCTGTTCAATAAATGTGTGGATCATCAAAGTTGATTCTTTAAATGGAATACCTTATATATTTTCACTTGGTTGATTTTGTTCTAAATATTTACAAGTAATTTGGGTTGGTACTAGGTTGTTCGGAACTTATGGTGAGATTTAACACATGGAATAGAGAATAATGTATTTTCATTTTCTATTAGTAATTTCATCCAGCAGCACATTTTCCATATGAGAAAATTCATTGGATCTCTAAACTAGTTAACAGAAAAATTAAAACTTGGTTTCATATAAATTTCACAATACCTTTTATTTTTGAAGGCATCTCTTTTGACTCAATCTATTTAAAATATATAGGGTGTTCCATTGAAACAAAACAACTTTGGTGAATCACACATTTATTAAACACACATTATATTTATAGTTATTTCTGAAACATAGCTTCCATTACTCTATACAATTTTTACTTGAGACTTTTTGTTACCCCCACTAGTTAAGCAGGTGTCATTCACCCACACAGTCTGTAAAAAGACTTGCACCATGACATCTTATTTACTTTGTTTTTTAAGGTGTAATTATTGATTGTGTCATTAGGCTGTTATAGACGTATGGTATGATTAGGTTTCCACATTGAGTAAAGGCTATAGGATAAAGAAAATAACTTTTGCCATATTTCTACTAAGTTTATTGTTTATTACGACTGGTTTCAAGTAACTAAGTCTAATAAACCGAAACTGGTCTTAACAAATAATAACCTTTGTAGAAAATAGACAAAAGTTATTTTCTTTATCCTCTATTCAATATGACTTTCTACAAAATAAATAGGTCATCAATCGAACAAGTAAAGATTGAAATCAAACTGTTTTTCATCAAAAACTAATATATTGTCACTTACATGCTACATATTATGTGGCATTTATTTCATTTTAACATCACATTCATTTATAAAATATATTCTTCAATAAATTATTAGATATTCCATCTTTAGTTTCCAATATGGGTATTTCATAGGTGTAGAATAACCTCCTATATCAACATTCATTCACTTGGGGCAAATCTATGGCGATGAAAGATTGAAATTATCCTACCTTTTATTTAGCTCTGTTTTATTTTCATTGCATCAATTTTTTTTGCATGTGTAAACGTTTGTTACATAATTGAAGATGTGATATCAACTTGCTATCAGGAACAATGAGCCATAAATGTTTGAGGCATATTTATTACAATAAATAATTTTTTAGTTTAGTTAATTTAATCATCGGAATATTTTCATTTAATATTATTTAATTGTGATCAGTAATGAAAAATTTTACAGTGTATATAACTTTTGATTTTTTTTTTCGTTTCTATGATTATCTTTATTATTGCTTTAGGATTTTTGAAAACTCTAAAACTATCGCTTTCCCTACTAACAATGAACCTTGATTCAAAAGGCCTTTTTATATTAATTGTATTATTGTGTTATGGAATGTGCCGGTACTTGATGAAAAACCAAAATATATTATAGCAAAATATGTATTGCAGTTCTATAATAGAGAATATTTCACAATAAAGTGTTGCTTGAATAGTGTGTCAGTCACCATATTGTGACCCCGAGGATGATATTGTATAGTGAAACACGCGATTTTGTAAACTTTCAAGTGGAAATCTCACATTAGAGTGTGTTTTTTGTTTAAGTAGTCTATATAATTATTCCCCACATAATGACAGACTGTTAAGTAATACATCTTATATTTGAATTTCACTAGTTCGGACTTCCATTATCTAATACAGGGGTCTCCAAACTACAGCCCGCGGGCCAAATCCGGCCCGCCAGTCTCATCAATCCGGCCCGCGACAGCCAATGATTTACTGTCATCAATCTGGCCCGTGACAGCC
>WOGJ01259368.1:0-11239 GCA_015342185.1 Leptinotarsa juncta
GCACCTACACCAAACACCCTGTATATTTAAAAATTATATCAAAATATAGCTCTCATGAACTCCTAAAACTTTTGTATGAAATATTTTTGTGTATCTCATTCAACAAACCAGATATTGCCTATCACATAAATTGTGGGAAACCCGGTATACACGAAATATTTATTATATATATTATTATATATTTTTTTATCAAATATGTATTATCTATTTATTCTGATTCTTATAAAATCAGAAATGATTATTGGATAACGAAATTAGTTAGCTACAAAACTATATTATTAAAGGGGGGCTGTAGGAAGTTAGGTTGCACTATATCGTTTACTCGAACTATAATAGTAAGAGTTATCAATCTGATTCAAGTATTTTGTGAGGTAATTATGAATTACAAAATTCATGAGTTATATGTGCCCCCTATGTGTGCATGCAATGCACTAAAATAAAATTAATTTTTATATATTTATATATAACTACAGAGCTTTTCTGTAATATCCGACCCCCGACTTTTTATTTTTTTAAAGGGTCAACTCACAAAATTGAAACTTGGGATAATGAAATTAATGCATAAATACTTTATTTTGAAGTGAAATTGACACATGAAATTTTCAAAATGGCGAGTGGGCGGCATCAGGGTATAAAATTGAATGAAAAGAGGGGTATTGTGACACATCTCTCTGAAGCGCCTGAAAGATGCTTCATAACCCTAGACTATAATGTTGATATATTCATCTACTACAAAATGGCGAAACTTTAAAAAAATGCCTGAATACATTGACATTTAACTATATAATATGAGGTTATAAGCTTGAGGTCATTTCAGAAGATGCTTGAAATGGTTGCCTTAAACTTCTTGACATGTGATATCCGATATTTCATGCTGAACAGTTTCAAACACAGTAACTTCAAGATCTCTACAAATATTAATTATTCTCTGCCGTATATCCAATATTAAAGCAGGTTCAGTTTCGTACACCTTTTGCTTCAAATATCCCCATAAAAAAAGTCCAAAAGTGTCAAATCTGGCAAGCGGGCTGGCCATTCTGTAGGACCTCGACGGCCAATCCAACGACCGGGAAAAGTACTTTCCAAATAGTTCCTTACTTGTCTGAAGTAATGTGGTGGTGCTTCATTTTGTTGGAATACAATATCCATATCGAATTTATTAGGATTCGCTCCGACGATTTCAGTGATGAGGATTGTTAACAGTAGTTTCCAGCATATTCAAATACAGTTCCACTGTTGAATTTTGATCAATAAATAGTGGTCACACAATATGGTTTTCCAATATTCCTGTCCAAACGTTAATTCATCCTGGATATTGGCTATGTGTTTCCCGGAGGTTTGTGAAACTCCCATAACGGGAATTTTGTTTGTGAACATTAACGTAAAAAAAAACATTTGTCACTAAAACAAATATTGTGGAGATAGTAAGGATGCCTTGCAATGGTTTTCGTCATGATTTCGCAGAATTCTGTTCTTCGATCAGAGTCATCTTCAATTAACTGATGTACCACTTTAATTTTGTATGGATGATACCCATACCTCTTCAAAAGTCTCCACACAGTAGAAGGAGACACCTCACAAATATTCGCGAAAGAATACGTAGACTGTTCAGGATTTACCACCATGTCGGAAATTATTTGCACTTTCTGTTCTTCCGGAATGGATGGATAACCAGTGGAACATTTTAGAGATTGTTGAAGTGGTACTAGTGAAACAGAAAACTGAATGAGAATATTGTAACTGATTAATAATGTTCATTGTCGTACTGACATATTTTGTCATGTGACAGATAAAAAGGAATATTTCTAGAAATATCTATAATAATGAGTTTGTCTTCAGGAAATTATTAAATGTTCCCCAAAATGGTGGAAGATATTGACCTCGGTTACTTTGGCAATAAAGTTCAGCAATATTTCGTATTTCCTATTCTCTTTTCTGAAACAGTGAAAACGGTTTTTTGAAGGCATCATGAATATTTGAAATGTTGGAAATTCTAGAAAATAGTGGAAACTAAATGAAAAATCCGGGCACTCACCCTGACCCCTATAAATTTTGTTATAGTGTTAACAAAAGGAAACAAAAAAATATAGCAGTGACGAAATCAAAAAATCGGCCGTCGGAGGCGATACGAATCCACCAATATTTTTATTAGATCCTTTGCCACCTTCACATTTTGTTATAGTGGTCACAACTAGAGATACAGAAATATGGCAGAGGTGAAATAAAAAAACCGGCCGTCAGGAGCGGTACAGATGAAGCAATATTTTTATTAGAGTTTCTGCCACCTTTATATTTTGTTATAGTGGTCACAACTGGAGATAAAGAAATATGGCAGAGGTGAAATCAAAAAACCGGCCGTCGGAGGCGGTACAGATCAAGCAAGCTTTTTATTAGATACTCTGCCACCTTTATATTTTGGTACAGTGTTAAGAAATGGAAATAAAGAAATATGTCAGAGGTGAAATAAAAAAACTGGCCGTCGGGGGCGGTACAGATGAAGCAATATTTTCATTAGAGACTCTGCCACCTTCATATTTTGTTATAGTGGTCACAACTCGAAATATAGAAATGCATTAAAGGTGAAATTACAAAACCGACCTTCGAGGGCGGTACAGATCCAGAAATATTTTTATCAGACATCCGGCTATTACCTAAGTGGAGATTTTGGTTTCAAATGACGGCTTGTTGAAAATAACAGCAAACTGTTATTGTATTTCAGATGGCGTATTTTTGATATTACCTCTGACGTATTTCTTTCTTTCCATTTCTTAACACTAAACCGAAATGTGAAGATGACAGAGTCTCTAATAAAAAATTGCTGGATCTGTACTGCCCCCGATTTCTTAACACTATTCCAAAATATGAAGGTGGCAAAGTCTCTAATAAAAATATTGCTGGATCTGTACTGCCCCCGACGGCCGCTTTTTCAATTTCACCTGTGTCATATTTCTTTATTTTCATTTCTTAACACTACCAAAATATGAAGATGGCAAAGTTAATTATGAAAAAATTGCTTGATATGTACCGCCCCCGATGGCCGTTTTTTCGATTCCACCTCCGACATATTTCCTTGTTTCCATTTCTTAACACTATACCCAGATATGACGACGGCAGAGTCTCTAACGAAAATATTGCTGGATCCCTACCGCCCCCGACGGACGGTGTATCGATTTCACCTCTGCCATATTCATTTATTTCCAGTTGTGACCATATTAATATAATATGAAGGTGGCAGAGCCTCTAATAAAAATATTTCTGGATCAGTACTGCCCCCGACGGCCGATTTTTTGATTTCACCTCTGACGTATTACTTTATTTCCATTTCTCGACACTATACCAGAATATGAAGGTGGCAGAGTCTCTAATATAAATATTGCTTGATCTGTGTTGCCTCCGACGGCCGGTTTTTTGATTTCCCGACTGCCACATTTTTTCATTTACAGTTGTGACCACTATAACAAAATATGAGTGGCAGACACTTTAATAAACATATTGCAGAATCTGTAACGCTTCCGATGACCGGTTTTTTATTTCACATCTGATATATTTCTTTATTTCCATTTCCTAACACTGTACCAAAATATGAAGGTGGCAGAGTCTCTAATAAAAATATCGCCCTTGAATCGCCCTTGACGGCCGGTTTTTTAATTTAACCTCTGCCATATTTCTATATTTCCAGTTGTGACAGCTATAAAAAAATGATGGTGGTAGGGACTCTAATATAAATATAGCTTGATCTGATCGCTCTTCACGGCCGGTATTTTGATTTTACCTCTGCAATATTTCTTTATTTACAGTTGTGACTATGATAACAAAATACAAAGGTGGCAAAGTATCTAATAAAAATTTTACTTGATCTGTACCGTCCCCGATGGCCGTTTTTTTGATTTCACCTTTGTTTCCATTTCTTATCACTATATCCGAATATGAAGGTGGCAGAGTCTCTAATAAAAATATTGCTTGATCTGTACCGCTCTCGACGGCCGGTTTTTTATTTCAGCTCTGCAATATTTCTTTATTTCCAGTTGTGAACACTATTGCAGATTATGAAAGTGGCAGGGTCTCTCTAATAAAAATTTTGCTTGATCTGTACCTCCTTTGACGGTCGGTTTTTTGATTTCACTCTGCCATATCTCTTTATTTCCAGTTGTGAGCACTACAACAAAATATGAAGGTGGCGGCGACCCTAATAAAAATATTGCTTGATCTGACCGCTATTGACAGCCGGTATTTTGATTTCATCTCTGCAATATTTCTTCATTTCCGATTGTGATTACTATAAAAAAATATGAAGATGGCAGAATCTCTAATGAAAATATTGCTGGGTCTGTACCGCTCTCGTCAGCCGCTTTTTTAATTTCACCTCTGTCATAATTCTTTATTTCCATTTCTTAACACTATACCAAAATATGAAGGCGATAAAGTCTCTAATAAATATATTGCTTGATATGTCCGGCCCCGATGGCCGTTTTTTCGACTTCACCTCTGTCACATTTCTTTTTATCCATTTCTTAACACTATATCAAAATATGAAGTTGGCAGACTCTCTAATAAAAATATTGATTGATCTGTACTGCCCCAACGGTCGGTGTTTTGATTTCACCTCTGCCATATTTCTTTATCTCCAGTTGTGACCACTATAGCAAAATAAGAAGGTGGCAGAGACTCTAATACAGATATTGCTGGATGTGTACCACCCTCGACAGCCGATTTCTTGATTTCACCTCTGTCATATTTCTTTATTTCAATTTCTCAACACTATATACCAAAATATGAAGGTGGCAAAATCTCTAATAGAAATATTGCTTGATCTGTAATGCCCCCGATGGCCGTTTTTTTGATTTCACCTCTGACGTGTTTCTTTGTTTCCATGTGTTAACACTATACCAAAATATGAAGGTGGCAGAGTCTCTTTTAAAATATTGCTTGATTTGTACCGCCCTTGTCGGCCGGTTATTTGATTTCACCTCTGCCGTATTTCTTTATTTCTATTTGTGACCACTATAAAAAAATATGTAGGTGGCAGAGACTCTAATAAAAATATCGCTTGATCTGATCGCTCTTGACGGCTGGTATTTTGATTTCACCTCTGTGATATTTCTTCATTTCCAGTTGTGACCACTATAACAGAATATGAAGGTAGCAGAGTCTCTAATAAAAATATTGCTTTGTCTATGCCGCCTCCGAAGGCCGGTTTTTTGATTTCACCTCTGCCATTTTTCTCTATTTCCAGTTGTGACCACAATAACAAAGTAAATAGGTGGCAGATACTTTATTGAAAATATTGTAGTATTTGTACCGCTTCCGTCGGCCGGTTTTTTAATTTCGTCACTGCTATAGTTCTTCGTTTCCTTTTGTTAACACTATAACAAAATATGAAGGTGGCAGGGTTTCTGATTAAAATGTTTACAGAAGTATACTGCCCCTTTCTCGAATTTTCATTTAGTTTGCACTATTTTTTATAACTTCCGTCATTTCAAAAATTCATGATGCCTTCAAAGTACATTTTTCGCTGTTTCGGAAAAGAGAACAGAAAATACGAAATGTTGCTGAACTCTATTGCCAAAGTAACTGAGGTCCTTTCCATTTCATTTTTTTTCCAGATGGCGCCCAGTTGCCATTCTAAAAGTTTCATGTGTCAAGTTCTCTTCAAAATAGAGTATTAATGCATTAATTTCATTATCCCAAATTCAATTTTTTTGATTTGACCCGTTGAATAATAAAAGGGGTGGGGGACATTAAAGAAATGCTCTGTATAAATTCACACATTAATGGTGGTGGAGTATGACAATTTTTGTATAAAATTATGTAAACCTTAAGGTAAAATATGATTTTAGTATTTGAAAATTTAAAAGAGTCTTTAGAGATGAACTAATATGGATAACTCTTATTTCTTTGCTGTAATTACGTTTCAACCATTTTTTGGACAGTTGAATAACATACTATAGTGGTATTCTAGTTTTCCTTTGAATTTATTGGATTTTCATTGATATTTATTGTCATTGTCTTTTTGATTCCAGATAAAGAAAAAAATGTTGTGACTTACCTGTTGTTCACTTTAAGTATAACCTTTTCTTGGCTATACTATGTATTATGGTCATGTTCAGGGGTACTGATGATTATATTTATATTCATAACAGTTGTATTAGGAAAAATTATTGTCTGGAATCAAGAAAGGTAATATTCTAAATTTAGTATTTTAACTATCACTAAGAATTAATAAGTTTCGACGAGTTGGGAAACAGTAATTGAATCGTTGTGCCTCATCTCATTGTGATAAATAATTGAATGTTGAAGTTTGAGTGGGTTAGTCGGCATATACAGTTAATTTTCTCCTCGGATGTATTTCTCACCCATCACTCGCGGTACGTCTCGTAGACAGAATAACATTAGGAACTGAATTGAACTGGTTGCGGTGGAAAGCATCGTCTGATTGATGTGATACTTTGAGGAAGAATTAACTTACTAGTTTTTCAAAATACTGACTATTCCAAATGCGCTAAAGAATATCTGTTTTTTCAAAGAATGTTTAGATATGTAATTGATTTAAACGGAATTATGTGGTGATAATTTCAAAAAGGTGTAATATTGTGTCTCTGTTGATGGAAAAAACATAATTTGACAACGTTTTATACAAGATTGTAAACTTTCACGGCCAGAGGTAAATGTACAAATGATATTTTCCGCCTTTTCTGGGCGGGCTCTACCTATTTTTATGCCTGACGTTTCGCCTACTGCTGCGGTATCTGTCTTCAGAGACACACGAACACGTAATATGATATAAATAGAGCGCCCGGTGTGGAAATATTAGTTGATGCGTTGGATACAACAGGAACAATAACCAGAAGATCAGCTCGGGAATTGCGACCGTTACCACATCGCCTATGAAAATTTCTACTGCAGCAGTAGACGACAGGCATAAAAACTGCTGATCACGGCCAGAAAACCAGGAAAATAGCTTCCATACAACATTTTATACAGTTAGATGATTTGAAAATCTGTAAGCCAGTATAACTAGCGAGAAGACGGAGACCTACTTCGCAATGCAGCGAAACTTCCAGTAACATGAAATTATGTTTATCGTCAGAAAAATTTACATACTAATGTAGTAGGCCACTCTCCAGATTTTTAATGGTGGTCCGCGGAACCCTGGGGTCCCTAGAAGGGCTACAGGGGATCTGCGCGCTTTGCCATAGATTTAGATTTTTTAAAAAACTATTTCAGTTCCGCTTCCAGTTTTGGTGACTTACCAATGCAAGACTTGGATATTCAGCTTACGCTTACACAAAAAATAAATACAAAAACAGAATGGATGTAGTTTCGGATATTCGGAGACCTTATAATTGATATATTTTGGGTATGCCAGACCTAAGTTAGAGTATGGTTCTGTGTTATGGAATTAAATTTACGACGTCCATCAATACCCCACGAGAGGCAACGATCACAACATTTTGTTAACACGATTTGATATGACATCTTTGGAAAATAGGAGAGTTTTCCATGGTATAAAATTCCTGCATAAATTACTCAACAACAATATTGACAAATCAATTTCTTAGAACCAAGAAGCGAAGGTCGACACCTTTGAAATTTATATGCAGTATCTTCAATAAAATCTGTGAAAATTGCAATATCCATTTCGAGTCTCTAAACGCATTTGTATCATGTATCTACAATCACTTCTTCTTTTTCAGTCGTTATATGAAAATATTCAAACTACTACTCCAGTTATCAAAATAACCAACTAGGGATTCGTCAAAAATGTCTACTCCATCTCCTCAAGACGCCAACATGTTTGGTGAAACGCGGGTTGAGAAGAATTTCATAGTTTTGGTGTTCAGGACAGTTCTTGTTGTTTTGCAATGATTATTTACTCTGTTTTCAATTCGTGCAATGACATTGTAGGTATTGATCACTAACCTCCCAACCACCTCTTTGCGAACGTTCACTAGACTTGAGCCACCTTCACAGTTATAAAAGTTTGTATTATTTGAAGTATCCTTGTTGTTCTTGAGTGTAACTTCACTAACAAGTATTGAATATTTGAAGGATCATCTAAGAGAGTCAATGGTCTCAGTGGAGACGTGATTGAAGACTACATAAAACTAATGAAAATCTTCATGGAACAACATTGTCTTCAGTTTAACAATAGGAAATATGCATGATTTTTCCATGACTTAAATTAATCATCTACATTTTTGTAACGTAGAAAAAATATGAATAAGCTCGAAAATATTCAGGAGTACTTCAGTTACTTCATACATATTTTTGGTTTTAATTGCTATACAGATCATGAAAAGAACTGTAAAACTTTCTAACAAGTATTGTATGGTACCTAAAGTGCAGAAACCTTATTAGTGTTTTCGCATTTAAAGCGATGCAAAAGTACGAAAACAATGGTAAAAGAAAATGAGAAGGAATAATATATCTCCAATATCCTGTTTATATGGTTGTGAATATCAGTTTACGTAAGCATACTATATTTATATACAGCTGTCTGAATTAAAAAAATTTGTATTAGCTATCAAGCAATAGGAAATTTGTTTCAACCTAAACTAGTTTACAAAAGTTGAGTAAACTTTCTATAAAAATCTTTCTTATTGATGTCTGGTGATTTATATCAGGTTGAAGAAGATACATTTTTTTTTCAAAATCTTACTTCAGTTTTGCTTGAAATACAACAAATAAAATATCTTTTGATACAGTAACCAAAGCAGAAGAATCATAAAAAACAGATACATTTTATTTCATGAAAAAAGAAGAAAACAATCACCTCAAAGGTGCTGCTTCGTTTCCCCATGTTCATAAAAGAGGATATACCTATGCCTCCTCACTCACAAGCAATTTTGGTAAAATTAGGGACACGTGTGAATCGTTGTATTCATGCCACGTTCAACTATATGCGTGTCTGCAATATGTTGTGTAATGCCCGTTGTAAGTAGTCCCATTGTGATTTGGAAGTGAATATAGAAATACAACGACAAGGAGCCTCACTGTCTGCTGCATAATTGCTCATACCTAATCCTTCTAAAGAAACGTCAATGTTAACTTTCAATTTATCTCTGAAACTTTCCATTGGAGAGAATTAATTACTAAAATACTGTAAAACTTATGGTATCAGGAAATATTAATTCCAGAAATGATCAGAGGTTACAGTGTGTGCACTTCATAGTGGATTTTAATCGACCAATGAAATTGTCTACAATCTAAGAGGTGTCAAATATCTCAGAAAATCATATTGAATATAACACAATGAAAAAGCAAGGAGGAAAATGTAATCTAAGGTTGAAGGAAGAAGTTGTGCCTCATGTGTCCTTGTGTTGAAAAGTAATGTACCACCAACAGTGGAGAAAATGGGAGTAGTTAAAAGGTAAATCAAGCCCTTTCAGAGTTTGCTATCAACAGTAGTTGTTACTGATTCGTTAGTAACAACTTGGTCTTTCAAATTAATATCATGATATCCATTTATATTCAGGGTATCTGATAATGGATTTCAAATCAATCCAAGTAATGGAATCTCAGAGTCATCACCCTCAGTTCATGTAAACTCCCACCCTCGCAACTCAAACTTCCCCTCAGCCATAATCATGCTCGCTTCTCGGATGAATGTTCGTACAGATTCATCATCTAAAAGGCTGATTGCACAGTTGTCAACGTGTCTCCTTACTGTACAAAGTGGCAGAATTTGAATATTTTTCAAGAGTTGTACTGAGATGATATTCAAGGGTTGTTCCGAGCAAAAATGGACTGCATGTTATACCGAATACCTACGATGACGATAAACTATTTCCTGTCCATTTCGGTCGAACCATAGAAATCTTAAAAAATCACGATCGGCTTCGTGAACACTGATAGGAAAAAATGCTTTACGTATGCCAGAAATTACAGAAACTTTCTCCCTACGAAATTTCATCAAAACGGAAGGTATACGTTCTATAAGATTTGGACCATTTTCGATGCATTGATTGAGCGAGGGTCGGCCTTGCTCGTGTGCTAATGCATCAAATACCGTTCGGATTTTAATTGTAGCGCTATTTTCCTTTGGGACTGGTCTATGAGGTAAGTAATGGACTTGATTTTCCCCATCAGAATAATTAACCTCCTCTATAATCCCTTCCTGCAACAATTCTTAAAAAATGCAGTCATACGACTGAAAAATTTTATCATTATTCAATTTTTTCAAGGTGATATCAAGTCTTTTCCTAGCCAATGAAAGATTGTCAGATAGGGGTGAGTGTACATCCAACCACGGTTATCTCACTTCGTATCTACCCTCATTATTCTTAGAGGTAGTATGCATAAATAAATCTTTAGCAGCCATTTCCATGTCTTCCCTTGATCTCCTTTCCACAGGGTTATCTATAATCAAAATGTCGAGCAACCATAAATTTGTCAAAGAGAGGTCATTGACTGGAAGAGAAGTCAAAGAATTTGCTATTTTGTCAATATTATTTATGTGATATGGAAGTTTACCCATAAGCGTCCATCCTAGTTGTACTTGCGCACAGGTATTTGAACCTCCAAATAATGAATGAATAATATTTTCCATCCGTTTTGGTTCAAAACCCATCGACTCTGCCGTAGACTTGAGAATATATGACCTCTGAGACCCTGTATCTATGATTGAGCGAACATCTCTAGAATTTTCACCATTTATTAATTTAACTCGTAAAGTCTGTTATTAATTTAACTCGTAAAGTCTGTAAAAATACGTGAGTACCTATGTTATTTGTCAAAATGTGATCCATAGGTACCATTTCACATTTTCCTTCGTCTTGATTCTCGGGTTTCTGATCGAAATTTTGTTTATTTGATTGTAATTCCGGACACATCAAAACAACATGTGATTTGCTACAAATCAAACATCTGAGACGGCTTCGACACTTTTTCGAAGAATGCTCAGTCTTCAGACATTTAAAACAAGCATTTTTCTTCATCAATACATTTCTTTTTTGTTCGAGGGTATATTTTTGTGCTTCGAAACAACTGTGACTCTCATGCGTACCTTGACAAAAAATATATTTGACAGTTTCGCAGTTCATTAAACCAGTTGCTGATGGTATATTGGACTGCCGCTTTGGATGCGAATAAGATAATTTTGGTTTACCTTGTTTGGGACAGTTATCAGTAGCGCATAACCAAAATCTTGAGACGCAAGAGACATTCTCTCCTCATTTTCTACCTCGGATTTTAAAAACAACATAAGTTTTTGTAATCGGTTTACCGAAGTTTGTTCAGA
>WOGJ01259595.1:0-13664 GCA_015342185.1 Leptinotarsa juncta
TAGATGTTACTTGAAAATTAATACGAAATTATGATTTCCCACGTCAAAAAAAACCCGGGTACCGAATTTCGTGCAAATAACTTATTTTTTGCAAGAATTATTTTCAAAAAGGTGAACAAAAAAATTCAATTTCAACCCCCCGTATCTCCGAAACGAAGCATTTTCGGACACAAGTTCATATAGACTTTTTTTCTTAAAATTGTCTCAGGAATACGTCACTTAAATATTTTAACGTACTTATGTTACACCCTGTATATTTCCATCCAACAGATATTTCAGTATATTAATTCACAGATCAGTCATGCACATCGATTTTCAAATATCCTCCCATGTTCAATTTTCAACCTGTCTATATAAAAAGGAGGTTTCAGCCAGCCATGTTCTTGTAATAATTGTTCGTCATCTACTCTTCATAGTTTGGCGCCTCATATGTTACTATAGTTTGGTTTTCGTTTCTCAAAATATTCCAAAACATCTATGTGCCCTATCGCTGGGAGCTTGAAAATTGTTTAAGGATGAATTGGTCTCCTCACTTTTACCACTCCCGTACATAGTCTCTACATCCTGCTCAGTTTGTCAATATCGGTGGCTTGTATGATATTCATCTTTCAATGTGTTAGTATAGTTTCCACCACCACAGTTTATGGTCAATGCCCACATGTCTTTCCGTTCTTGATGCTCCATCTTGTTCAGATGTTCAGAACCTTTTAGTCAGAATAACTTAGTAATATAACATATATTCATTATGGTCCAGAAGACCACACGCATACCATCCATTACAAAGTTCCCTCAAAGTTGAAATGCAAGACTACCGCTGCGGATTCCACTTGCTATCCAAGCCTCTACTGCTTTCTTCATAATAGTCGTGTATACCAATCTCCCTCTAAGCATGTAGTCTATCCATCTGTAGCTTCAATATTTCGCCCTCAAAACCCTTGGATTATTATTTCTGAGGACATATCATCGAATGTGCCCTCAACATTCGAAAAAGTTACTAGTACTTTCTTAGTTTGTAGGCATATTGTATTTTTTTTTGACCTGATATACCTGCCCTGTATGCATGTTGGTTTCGATGAAGTAGTCTTTTTCCCATGTCAAAATACTCCGAGATATCATAGTTGTTATTCTGTAACTCCATTTATTGTGTATCTGTGTATTCTTTCTTGTTCTGGTTTTTATATTGTAAATTTCATTTCGTAATATCTGTATCGGTAGAGTAAGGAGAATAAGTAGGCCCACAGCATCTAGGCAACAAGTGACCCATTGTACATTCTTCCAAGGAGTTGTCCTCCTAGGCCATCGTCCATCCTGTCCTTTCCAGGAGGGTGAACAAGTCACCAGGAGACATATCTTTTTTTATCGGTAGGTGTAGGCCACGACTCCCCGAACACACACTCTCTTATTGACGATACCTCCGGACACCCGCATAAGACATACCTGACAGTTTCATCTTCCTGTTCACATATCCTGCATAGAGATGTGTCCAGTAGCCCCATGATACGGGTGGTGTTTCCTTAGTTGACAGTGGCCAGTCAGAAATCCTAATGTTGAGCATAGATTTTTCCTGGTCATCGCCGGATATTTCTTCGGCGCCAACTTCCCAGGATCGCCCAGGGTGATCCTGGCAAGACTACATTCTTTGACTCCATCCCATTTCTTTGGGCATTTCGTAATATTTGAGAGTCATATTTGATTTATTGAATCATATCAAATCTGATCCACTGTAGATGCCATCACATGCTAAAAAGGGTTGAAAGTATATACATTGAGGATCCTAATCAACAGTGACCTCAATATGGAGAAAATCATTCTGGCAACTGCGTTCATCATCTCTGTTGAGTTATAGAATAACTCAACTAACCTAGAGTATCGCCTAGAGTTCATCACTGCCTAGGTCACAGGCAGTGGCTAATGAACTGAGTCTTGAGAAAGTCTGCACTAAGGTAATTTTATCTATTCAAAATATGTGTCACAGTTCTTCAACAAAAAAATAGCTAGCAGACAATCAAAAATTGATTTAAAACATTGTTAGTGACCAAATTTTTCTATTTTAATTATTAGTTATTCGGTGAGACAATGGAGTAACATGACGTGCGTGTTTATGAAAAATATAGTACCCGTCGATCACTTCTTTGGAATTACAAACTGAATTTTGAATGAACGATCGTCTGAATAATGTAAAACAAATTGCGTGTTCTGATACTGATTGACGATATATTATCGATATTGGGATATTTTATTGGAAGTACGAATAAACATGAAAGAGTATAATATCGTATGAAACTGAAAGTGTCATAAAAAGTTCTATGTTCTACCATTTCCTTCAACGACACAGAAATAGTTCTCAGAACGGCTGCTTCACCACACGCTGATCTAATCATATCGAAGACTAATTAATAATCATCTCTAAATTTGTTCCTTCCATTCAGAACCGATTAATTGTACATTCTCCAGAATTGCCGTCGTGTAATAACTAGTTCGCCGGTAATTAGTTCGAACAAGTATTATGGGATTCCACTTGATAGACGAAGACAATATAATTAAAGCGTCTTCTCTGCCGCAAAATGAGCGATGATCAATTGTTCGTGGCGGCGCAGTAATAAATAGAATACTTTCGAACAAATGAAAGTGCGCCAATGTAAAGGGCTTGCGGCATGTTGGAGTTGAAATATTGGTGTCAGGAGTGGGAGCGGACGCATTTTACACGAAAACGTGTAATGAGGAATAAGGGGCTATTATTGACTATTTATTGCTTTCAATACAGTGTGAACGTAAAAATTCAATCCAAATTGATTTTTAGACAGGATACGTTATCGAGGTTGGGCAACTATGCTTCATTTTTGTACGTTCAAATGAGAAAACTGATAGTTGTCGCTGAGAGGAACGTTATCTTGTGTCGCTGAATGGAAATAGGACCATGTGATAACTTTTTTGATAGATCTTTCAATATTCTATCCAAAACTGATTCAAATTTTGGAATCGGACGAACCGTTCCTTAGTTATCAGCAGTTTATTTATTCATTCTTTATTTTCGAACGAACAATTAAAATGATAATTCCTCAAAATATTTTATTCAAAACTCTTTCCAAAATAATTGGAAATATTCACCGTTCACTTCCTGGCAATAACGAAGTCTATTTGCAAATTAGTTTCTCATCTTATACTATGTTTACATAGTTTTATATCCACGAGTTTCAGATTGTACAGCAGCTGTATAATAAACACTTCAGATTTTACGTGTCCTCACAAAAAATCTAAGGATGTTATATCAGCTAATTTAGATACAATAAGATACAACCAGTTTGAATAAGTGTCATCTAGCCACCCTCCATTGAATTGGTTATAATTCAGGGGTGTCTCTTTTCGCAGCATATAAGAGGTTGATTATTTGCCCAAGAATATTTGGTACTGAAATTTGGTTTTTCAGAATACCCGCACGAGCATTTACGTTTTATAAATGTTGTGAGAGTTCTTTCCGAGAAACATAGGATGCATAACATTCTTTGATAAACTTGAGTTAGTTTAAAATAAACTTTCGAATCAGTTATTGTTTTTTTGAAAGTAATATACAACTGTTGATTACTCAGTAACGGTGTAGAAGATTTCCGAAATGTTAGATGATTGAGAGACCCATTAGAGTATCACCAGACCCCTTTCCATTTGGAAAAAAAGATGTTAGAGCTCTCCCAGTGGCGTCATATTATATTTCCCAGTAAAAATTATAATAAAGGTTTACCTTTTCACATAATTTTGTACGACCGTAATATCTATTTTCGTTAATAGGTGAAAACTTCAACTTATATGAGGATTGTATTGAACTTTAAAAACAGGCAAGGATATCAGGGATGTGTGCCTTCGTCGTTTTTTCCAATCATCTATTTTTCGGTAAAATTTTTGAGGAGAGTATACAATAATCGGTTCTGATATTTTTCTTCCGTGATAAAATTCCGAATGTTTACAAGATTTTCATTCGTAGGGAAAATATATGTTTTTACTTCTTTCATCAGCTAATTGACATGTAACGTAAAAAGCCGTATTTGAAATGAAATGACTTTCTGACTCTCAATAATGAGAGCTTGGCTCTCACCCCTATATCAGTATCACCCCTAGATCAACTTCAGAGACTTGATAGACATGTCAAAATTTCGCAGGGAGGTTCATTTTCAGAAAAATGTATATTAAACCTCCGTATGAATTGAAATAAATGTCATATGCAAATTGACTATCTCCAGCAACGACCACGTACAAAATATTTTTAAAAAATGTTCAAAAGTAATTGTCGAAACTACTTTTCAAATATAGGGATTATGATAAAAATAACACCTGAATCGGATATTTCATCAGAAAATTTGATTGTTCATTTCTGTCACCAAGCCACCCCTTTTGTCTGAAGGTGAAGAACATTAAGTGCCTGACTCAATTGTCGCTGAGACTCAACGCTCATATCACTGATGATGTCTGCTACAGTAGTAGACGAAACTTTTGGTGATTGAGGTCCCATTCAGCCACGGCCTGACAATCCAGACTCCGGCCGAAGTCCGGATTGTCAGTGCGGCCTGTGATTGTTCTATAAATTTTTTATTATTTCGTTAGATGATATTTAAGTTGGTTCTGATTTCCAAATATCAAAATTTGAACCACATCCAATTTCATTGTCTGGAAAACCCAAGATGAGTATTCTTCAACTGCAGATAAAAGAGGCATAATGAGAACAAAAATGAAATTGAATTTTTCTGAAAGATGAATTACGTTTAGGAGTTACCAGAATGTTTATATGTGAAAACTTATGCGCATACTGTTCGATTTGTTTTCTGAAATAATTTATACTAAGCGGTTTTTGGGATGCAGAATTTGAATTCTAAATATTCATAATTTTTACAGAAGTTCATAAAAGTGACTTATTGATCAATAATAAATATTTGGTGTCAGCTTGCAAGTGATTGCAGAAATATGGGAATATTCACTGCTGTGTATGAGGGGTTATCGATAAAACTACTTCTAGAGAACCGATTTCAATGCCCTCATTGTTGGCAAACGAACTAAATCCTCAAGGAAAGAATTCAATAATTAAACACCTTTCAAAGTTAACTCTGCAATTCAAGATCAGATTATTTACGGACAGAGAATCTATTTTGATGGTCAAAAATGATGGAGAGGAGTTGAAAAACGAATTTTACTAAATATGATATTCTATTTCAATAAATCAACTTCGACAGCTTTCAGACGCGTAAGCGGGTGTTTCAGACAAGTTTTCCACAGTTCAATTTCATTTGAACGTCAAGCGAAACACCCATTAAAAAGCGGTTAACCTCTGAACATTCCAGGAAATTCGTGCCGGAATAGATTTATTCTGTGTTAGAGTTAGATTGCTATTGAAAAACAGATGAATTGAATATACACTCGAGACAATGAAACAAGCAGGTGTAGCCTGCTTCATCAATTTGTGCTTCTGATATAAGTCGGCAAAGTAATGAAAACGATATAATATGGCTCCGATCTTTTACTGAAAAAATGTTTGTATTTTTAAAATTCCATGTTATGATTTTGGGTCTCCTTCATAAAATTCTTAATCACTTCTTTGATTAATCTGTGAAACATCAGTTTTCATATTCCTGGCAATTTGAATAGATAGTCATTTTTCTTCTTTGGTCAAACTCATAAATTCGATTTAAAATTTACTTATCGACACTGTTTTCAATAAACAACATGTTAACAATATACAGTATCACACAATAACAATCCAATTGGTCTCAACATCTGAGAAATGGCCTACGACTCACAATTGTATAGCCATCTCTCTTCGAACCAAAAAAGTGCTTTTCCTGATTACCCCAACCGTTTTATTTCTTTTCCACTTATGAAAGAAAAGGATGCTATATAAAATTATGGGTTTTGTCGCGCATTCTATTAAAGACGCATATGTATTCTTTCAATGTCTCGAAAGTGTTGATCCTGAATTGGCAGAACAGTGTGTTTTTTTCAATACACAATGTTTTGAAGTAATATTCGTTGAGATGTTTCTCGTGCGTTCACTCTAAAAACTTTTTTTTCATGCTTTCCACTGCATTATTTTACAGGATGTTCAGAAATTACAGAAATTAGCATATAACTTCTCCTTATAAGTTTTTTCTATAATTTCTGTGAGGATCGCAATATTTGACCCACCTTCTAGACAGCCAAATGGAATAAATTCGATTCCTAATAAATGGAGGCGTATATATTAGAAAACAAAACATGTTAAAATTGGTTCACACTTTTATCAAACAATGTCATAATATTCTCACGAAAGTAGGAGTATATCGAAATCGTTTTTTATAGTGTTCGAATTGCCGATCAATTGCTAATTTGATATCACTCAGCATGTTAGTGTTAGCCTCATGTTCAAGCTTGCAAAAATGTCTGGAATGTTCTGAAGAATTCAAAAATTAAAAAATGTTCAGAATATTTTTGAAAAATATTTTTCTGTGAAGAATTCAACACCTCCTATTGTTTTTTGGGTATATTGCTTTGTTTTTATTTATGGAAGGTTATGTACCCCAAAAACAGTAGGAAGTATAGAATCTTCAAAATAATAAAAAATAATAAAGTGGTTCTTGGATTTTAACACGCTGCACTGTGTATTCGAGTATTTTTCAAACACGCCCCTGTTCATTTATTAAGAACTATTTCCCATTTGGCTGATACACTCTGTATGGTTCAACATCCCCATTATATTGAGGGGGGCTTAAATCAGATAAATTATGTATTTGTGAATTATTCAAAGCAAATACTTCATTGAAAATATTTCACACTTTCCATTTCCTACTGTTTTTTGCGGTATTTCAAAGCGATATGAAATGTAAACTGTTCTTTATTTATGTAATCATGCAAGGAATGACCTCAATATTTTACGAAAGGGTCTCGATAATCCGCTCTTCTACGAATTCACTACTCCTACATTTGTCACGAGTTATCCAGACAATTTAGTCAGCAATGAAAAATATCGGCATTCAACGGAAAAACCAATAAATACCGTCATCAGATGCATTTCATTGAGAATCAATTCTTATGGCCGATATTCCTCGCATCGTTTCAATACTATAGCTTTCTTTCATATAACTTGCTCTAGGCTTTTGGGATAATCGATGAAACTACCTGTTGTCTGACCGATTTAAATACCCTCCGAGAGTTTGCAGAGAAACTAAATCTTCAAGAAAGAAATTCATTATTCACATATCATTGCAGATTCTCTGTTTTCTCCACTCAAAATCGAACTCCTTCATTTGAATACTTTAAAATATTCCGAGAACATTCATGTGAATAGCTCCGGAAGAAGATTGAAACTGATTACTAAAATATTCATTTCTTGAATATATCAGAAACGTAAAAAGTGGATCTTAACTGTGACAATTGATAGTCTTATAATATATCCAGAAAGTATGTCCAGAATTTCTTGCGTCAAACTGTAAAGGTTACCAAAGTGAGTGGGTCTATTCGACTCTCCACCGCAAACCGCAAAGGTTTATTGTGGCTCACACTTGACCAAATAGCTCCAGTTTCTCAACAAAGCCGGTTAGTTTGTATGGTGAGTGGTCTTTCAGGTCAGATGGTGAGGGTACGGCTCTGCTGAACTCTAAAATCCTGATTCGGTCCCCAGCGGGCAGGTACAAAGTATATACTCTACTGTTTCAGTCTTCGCATATGATGATTCAAATGACAGTGATCTGTAAGAAGGCCTGTTACATATCGTAGTTCATCCCCACCGTAGTCCAACAACTGTTTGGTATCAAGCTTCAAAGGTTAAATAAACGCTTCGAAGTGAGCCAATCCTGGATGATTTTCCAGAGGTCCATAAATCTTCTTGCTACCAAGGTGTTCAATCTTTGACGAAACCTAAAGCGATGCCAATGACAGGTTCTGGTCCAATGAAGCTGCTTGCAGCACCCTCTTTTGCAAGGGAGTCAGCAGACTCATTGCTTTCCAGTCCAGTATGACCAGGAATCTAGACCAGAGACAATCTGCCAAGTCTTCCTATCGAGAAGGGTCGTTTTTGGCAATTGGCTACCAATTTAAACGTTGCTCTGCAGGAGTCAAGAGCTTCCAACGCCGCTTGACTGCCCGAGAGTACTTTTATTGACCTCTATATGTGATTGGATTCTTCCAATCTCTCCGCAAACCATTCAATAGCGTAAATTTCCGCTTGAAATACGGTCACATAGGTTCCCAGGCAGGTTAATATTTCCCTTTTCTGAAATGTAAAGTAATGAAAAGTATTGAACAAGAATTACCAGTACTCTATATCCCAAATCGGTGCCAGTTTGTTCATTTTGAATGACATATCCTTTGTATTGCAACATATTTTGATAATTGCAATACGGCATGATGTGAAACAGTCATTTGTCTTTATTTTCAATAAATTAAACGTATTAATGAGCTTGAAAGATTGAAAGAAAATATTTTCAACAAGTTACTTGCATAACTAAACAAAATGTTGTACAAATTGGGAATTAACAGTAGTACAGAAATTTTATAAACGAAAACCTTCAGATGATACATACATAGAAATCTAGCGGATTCGTATCAGGACTGAGAGCTGGCCCATTTTGAGGTCTTACAAGCCCAATTCAGCAATTAAGATAGGTGACGTTGTGATGAGCTAGAACGCTTATGGTGTATTTTTTTTAAATATCATTGACTGCGGTGCCCTCGGAGTAACCTGATAATTCCAATCTAGTAAGGTCTGAATAGGCGCCTTATTACTTCAAATTACTAAATCAATTCAGGGATGTTTATGAAATTTCATGTATACCGTTTTTTTTTTCAACTTTCACGCCTTGTATCGCAGAAATGAAGCAACTACAAACATATGTTCAAGGAAACAAAATGACCTGACGAATCACTTTCTGAAAATTTTTACTGAACTTATGAAACACCTTCTAGACGGTCACATCGCCCATTGTGTATATTTGATAACTAATTTATTGACAATTATACTTTCAGAAGGGCATCAAAGGGTTCATCTCTCGATAACTACGAAGAGTTTCTTGCAGCTGACACCAATATAATAAATATCGATACATAAATGAATTTCTTTATTTATCTTATCAATCAAATTTATTTACAATAGGAGTAGTTATCCATCAGCGTTCCTAGATATAAGCTAGTGCGTTCGCTGTACCCCTAGCTGTAGGAGTAACTTCGGTACGTGAAGTGTTGGCAAAAAGGCTTGAATGTATCCCCGAGAACATCCTGCTAATTCTTGTAGAGGAGATCGTCAATGACCAGAAGGGTCATACACCCCTGAGAGTTGGTAACACAAGGGAATGACGTAACTAATAGTTAACCCCTTTGGGGTGTATGTGATGACGATCAGAGAGGGTGATTTTACTAAAAGGGCGCGAGTGATCCGATGGAGGCTAGCCTAGCCACGCCTCGACAACGTAATATTCGGTTTGTTGTGACGGTGTGTTGTAGTGGTTTATTTGAAAACAATTTGATATTCAGGGTCGCAATTTGTTTACATAATCGCTTTGTTTCATTTTACTGATAATGAACGACTAGATGAGCTGATTTTCTAGTCGACAACAATTTTCGGGATTGTAATTTATATAATTATCGTATCGAAGTTTTTCAAAAATTTCGAAAATTGCTTCCTTTTAGCAAAACCACGGCATTCCATTGTATTCTCAACTTCTCAGGGGCGCATAAAGGTACTTTTGACACTCTTTGTCGACGACGTCGACAACCACCCTTCTCGTCATTGACGATCTCCTCTACGAAAACTAACAAGGGTGCACAAGAACTTACGTCAGTCCATTGTACTGGAGGATACATCTTAGCCTTTTGATAACTCTTCACCCCTACAGCTGAAGGTGGGGAAAACTTGATGACCTATATCTAGAAATGCTGTTAGATAGCTACTATTGAGGGATCTCATTACCCTTTTGATTCACATCTAAAGTAAACATACGAAATTGTCCAGAAAACTCTTTAGGTTATTAATTATTTATATTTTATTGTTGAAGTGAAGTATTAATAGGTTATAGATATCCAAAGTTGAATAACTTAATGAAACTATACAGATATTTATTGTATGAGAAATGAAATTATCTGAAAACACAACAAGAACAAAGTTTTAATATCATAATTTCTGTGTATGAATTTGCAATAGAGATATAGGCATAATGACTGTCAGATAAGTGGATATAACCATTTGAAAACTTTTCCACTTCACAACTTATCATCTTGTTATTCTTTCTACCCAAACAAAATTTTCCTCTAAAAAAAATTTAAACTAGTCAAATATAAAAAATCTATTCCTACCTGCAAAAAGTGATAACTGGGTAGGTCAACTATATCAATATTTTCTCGTACATCAAAGATAATTTAGATATGAAAATGCTGCCCAAATGCATAGTCATTGAATTTTCCGACGTCGATTTCATCTAATTAAAACTCGAAAATAACATATCATTGAGGTCAAATATAAATGACTTTAACTTATTCAATTGACCGACAATGATATGAATCATTGTCGGTCAATTGAATTGTCGGAATCATGGTATTTCAAATCACTTTGACGAGAAATTGGCTGGCTTTCTTTTTATGTAAACTATTTATTCCACCTTCGTTTTCCTCCCAGAGACAAAATCTTCTCGAAAGAATACCAATAACAACATTTCAAATGCGGCTTTACGGCAATTATCGTTCTGGGGACTAAGCGCCGACGATACCGTAATAACCCTCCAATTAGAAATCTTGTAAACATTCATTAATACCTGTGTTTTTTACTTTTTCCACTGAACGTTTCCGATCCACAGTTAATATTCATTATCCCATAAATCTGTATAAATCCATGTGCAACCCACCAGACCGTTATTGTTTTCAGCAATTGTTAATCCTAACTGACGGTAGCGCTAAAAAGACTTCACGGTAATGGATTCAATTATTCGAATGTACCCTTCAACGAATTGTTAATTGAAATTTGTTTGATTATCCCCATTGGCATTTCGAATTATATTTCGACCTCATAAAGGGTAACAAATTTGTTGATTTACAGGGAATAATTTCAGGTGACGATACCATAAATTCTTTATCAAAGCAAAATTTATCATGGAGATTGACTGCAAATCAGACAATTTCAATATGCTCTTTGACAGTTTATTATATTTTCTACCATTATTATTTTTAACCTAACAAGTGGTTGCTGGTCAGTACCTGGACCCAAAGCTTCAGCCCTTTCATCAATCAATAACCACTTTCCACATGACCATCTTGTGCATTGAGGAGATGTAGTGATCAAGCCGTGTGAGATTTCTGATGTCTTGAAGCCAGCCCGTCTGGTCTTAAGATCAGTCAGTACCGAAGACATAATTCCACTTGAGACTTCTATAATCAAAACAACCATTTGAATAGAGTGGTCTGGGTGGAATCTTGAAATTTTATCTGCTTTTTCTTCAATTTTCGACTGATAATCGCTTCGATGGGAGGGAAAACTCCACGACGAATTTTGTCTCACTTTGATGGCCAAGGAGTAACTTGTAACTGCCTGAGAGTGAGGACTGACGAGTCTCAATTAATTCGGAACAACCCACAACAAATTCAGTACATCCGAAGCGAAAGCAAATTCTGGTCTCACGTCACACTCTAAACTCGAAAGTTTGTCACCTACCTTCGTGGGTCTTTATGTCGTGTTGATGTAACGCTTCTTGACTCCAGTTCCCTACTCTGAAGGATTAGAGTAAGACCAGAAAAATATTCATATTTGTAGCAGCGACTTTGTTTCTCCTCGACAAGATCTGTCAATGCTTGTGTTGATACTTGCCACCAAATAGCTTATCTGGGCCAGGAGCAGCAAAGTTCCCAGAAACACAAAGGCTCTTCGCAAATCATCGATATTATCTAGGTGGTCAGTATATTATAAAGAGTATGTCGAGGCTCTCTGGCTTCGTACTACGCTAGGACTAGAGAGTTGTGTCACTGCAGATGTTCAGAAATTTTCTTCCAGGAGGATTCTACCTGATCAGCAGTCGACAGATTATTCTTCCTATTCTATTAGGGCAGTGCTACTTGGTGGTCAACTGCACACCTTGACTCAAAGTGTGATGGACACTTCATTATTATCATTATTTGCAGTTCAATCAGTAACTAATGAAAAGCGGAAACAACAATTCATTCATATGAACACGTGTTGGGATTCATAGAGAACTCAAACCACGAATATTAAAAATCAATCAAGATTCCCTACGACAAACTGTTGCAAACTTCGACATTGATCACTGAATGATGTATCTTTTGTATCTCTCTTTGAAGCTACTGCTTGGGATATGAACATAGTAAATGTACCCGAAAAGAAATAAGAAAGTAGAAAATGTACGTTTGGTAGGTTGAAAACACTCGATATAGGGGGATTGTATCTCGCTTTTGCGGCCATTGTCGTTTGCTCAGCCAGTAAAGGAAGTGACAGTTTCCCAACATTCAAATAAAATTCGAAAAATGATACCTATGAACACAGTCAAGAGATAAGGGTATCCGAATTTGTCTGGATGCTCGCCATCAAAATTCTGTGATGCTACCGGACAGGGAATCACCTTTTCGTATTGAGGATATCATAAAAATGACGGGCGGAAAAAACTACCTTTCGAACGATTTGTCGAGCTCTTGTTGGCAAATACCGCTGAAGAAAGAGGATGAAAAGTATGTGGGTTCATGGTGGGTACGAAAACCTACCAGTGGTGCGTATTAACTTTTGGACTGGCCGCTACAGTTAGTAGCTTCACCCGAGTAATTGACACTATTTTTGGAGATGAGTTTTCAGGTTTCCTGATAATTTGTTGGTGAGCAAAACTTTTGAGAAGCACACAGTACATCTAGAAACAGTATTTTCTACGCTCCAAGAGGCCGGCTTTACCGTGAAGGCATCGAAATCTAAAATCGTTTTGGGTGTGCCCAAAAGCAGAAACGCTGAAAAAAAACTGAAACCTCCTTTTCAAAAACTGTGTGTATTCTTCAATATAAAAAGATATGAAATACATTCCAAAAACACGGTTAGTACCACCTTCATTCAGAAACGTGTAATGCACTGTTTGGAACCTTTGGTGTAGTAATGAATATTACTGAAATTTCATCCCAACACCAACCCATTATTTCTGACACCTCGATATGTGTTTCAATCACCAAGTGAACACGTTCCTCTTGAAGTTGATTACATGAAGATGATCAGACGAATGGCTCTTTTCTTGATGGAATCCAGCAGCTCCAGGGTATGTTTAGGGGCGGAGCTCCATACATGAGAATAATACCTCTATGGAGTATTATTCTCATGTATCTGAGATTTATGAAGCATGAAAAGTTGCTGAGGTGTGTACAATTTTCTGGTTCGGAACAGTGTTCCAAGCTTTTGAGGAATAGTCTTTGGAATTCCATAAACAAGATTGTGCCAGGACATATTGGTGTCCAATTCAACCACCAACAAACTTATCGAAGCTGATATTATTATATCCAGTTCAGAAACATATTTTTTTTGGAGAAAACCGATGCGTGGGTTTTCGTGGCTGTTCCGTCTTCACCAGTTTATTTTTTATTTTATTTTTTTTTATTTTTCATGTTTTTTCCTTTGTGTATTTGTCTACTGATGAATTTCACTCAATTTACAAAATTTGTATTTAACGCGAAGTTCGGCTGTG
>WOGJ01259626.1:0-13260 GCA_015342185.1 Leptinotarsa juncta
ATCGTCAAGAACCGGGACACACTGTATAAGAATATCAAGTGAAATGAAACCCAGTTCCTTAGTTTGTACGCCATTGTAACCTTGAGACAACATATGTTCCTTGTTCAATTGTGTGCCTGGCTAGGGTGAAGTAACAGTTTTCACAGTGTTTGAAAACAAAATTAAGTTCAATGTACTGAAGTTTCAAAAAAGTAATTCAACTCGACAAGAAATTATCACTAACGGCATTCGCTTTCTTCTTTCTATGTACGGAGCTCCTGAAAAAACTACCTGCTTAGATAAGTGTAGATATTCATGTTTCGTTAAAAATATCAAAAATAAAAAACAAGTACAATTACTTTGTTTTCCTCCAAATTCAGTTGCTGCTCATCAACATTTTTCGGTTCAAGTGTGGCTTGGTTGTCAGCTTGGTTGTCAGCTTGGTTGTCAGCCAGTCCAAACTTTACTTCCACCTGCGCCGGAAAAACTGTTGCAACTGTTGCAACTGCAATGCAGTTGCAGTGTTAAATGTGGTTGCAAAACAGCCGGATTGTTTTGTTCTCTGGCATGTACACATTGTCAAGGCCGGTCGTGCTCTAATATTGAATCACCAAACGTGGAGGATTCGTTCGATTCCAATGAGGCAACATGCGATACATCGCTATTAACGCAGTTTACATGTACTCAGGATGAAGATAAAGATGAACAAGAAGAAGAACAAGACGAATAAGAACAAGAAGATCAAGAAGAAGAACAAGAAGAAGAATTTGAAAGTTGAATTCACTACTTTTTTTTAACTTAAATTGCTTTTATCTTTTCAATCTCATCTAGTATCCATTATTTTGCAATTGTTTCAAATTAAACAGGATCACAACTGACCCGTGAAATAGGCCTACTGGGAAAACCACGTTAAAAAAACGTGCTGAGCACATTTTTTGTAAATAATTTTATGATCTACAATTTTTGTCTGAAGTATTTTTATGATAAAAGTTACCGTTTTGATGAAAATCGTGAAAAGCTCATCATTTTGACCTTGAATGAAATGTTTTCCATACAGTGGAAGGATGGAGAAAATTATATTGTCAATCATATTTTGAACAATCTTACTGATTTTCAGCTTAGTGGGAATTTGGGTAGCTTAGAATGTGTAATTTGACCGGACTATTAGGTACACTCTTGACATTTTTGGGCAAAATACCTTCATCGCATCAGCTGTCAGTAAAAGTACTGTCATTCAAATTCCATCCCCACGTGATTGAAAATGGCTCAAATCCGAAATTTCCCTATATTTCGAAGTTGAACATAGAATTGAATTGAATTCTGACTTGAAACTCAGAATTTGGTGAATTTTATTTGTTTAAAAAAAATGTAGCCCTTCTACTTCCTCGTACGTATCCATAAAATTGTAAAATAAAAACAAGGTCATCTAGAGAATGAAAATACATCTCTTTCAAAGTATCGACCACTTATCATATATAAAAAACATGAAGTGGCTCTAAAAGTATAGGACGGAGTCAAGGAGATGCACTATATTCCATGACATAGCTTACTTGATATTTTCTTCCTGTTTTTCACTATAACTCAAACAGTGCGAAAGTAAATAGCCCCCAACTCCTTTCATCTTTTGAACGGAACAATATATTGAGGTCGGATAAAATGTATGTAAAATGTATCATATTGAGTACTTATTAATAAAAAACACACTAGTGCTTCATTACTCGGCACCGAGAAGGCGTTACCAATACTTTTTTCAGATAGTCTTGCGATAATTTTTTCGATAGATATTTCAATTCTCCAATAATATTTTATTGATGAAATAAATTAAATTTGCTATTTCCGAGTAATTATCAGTTTTATATTATTTTCAGCAAGCTGCAAACAAACCATGAATATTATAATTTCAAGAAAAACATATTTAAAGCTCACTCCATTTGATTCAGATAGATGTACAAAAAGGTTTATAATTCACCTTTTGACAATAATGAAGTCTGTTTTCAAATGTTTTCTACATTTTCAAATGTTCCTGGGATAGTATTGTTGCAAGCCCCTTTTTTTCTAACTACGAGTTCTAAAACGAACTACGGTTTTGTATCGTACACTTCATATGTCATGTGTGATACTTTTTACGGTCATTTTATTATTTATTGTTTTATATTGTTATATTTTATATCGATTTTAACTCAATGAATACTATATGTAAGGAGATTTAAAAAAATTATGCTTCATGTAAGTGGAAACCCATATGTTTGTTGTTCGGTATTGATGAATTTATATTCTATTCTATTCTAACTCATATGAACCTGATAATTACCCAGGGACGGCTGAACCGATTCTCAAATATGATAAATGTTGTATAGGGAGTTGGAATACCTATCAACAACTCAAACCCCCCTTTTCATTTAAAAAACAAATTGGTAGCGGCCTTTTGGCGACGTGTGACGCAACATTATTTTCTTCTTTATCAAAAAGTACTAAAAATGATACGTATTTCCATGAATTTTGTCCGACCTTGACATCTTGTTCCGTTCGAAAGTTAGGACGGGAGGGGAAATATTTGCGTTCGCATTTACAAAGAATTTGTTGGACACTCGTTTTGTGAGAGCAATAAAATGAAAATTTTTCAAAGTCCTTTCATGAATTTAATATCACAAGTTCAAAGTTGAGAAACAAAAAATGAAAATACGTGGCCCTTCTGCATTTTTATAGCATACCACCAACGACTCTAAAGAATTTCAAACACAAATTCCAATCCCAAATTCCTTGTAGACCACATACGCGTCATCACAGCACCATCAAAGAACAGTAAATCAGTCGGTGATCACTTCCCAATATCTGCATTCACGGTAGACTGATTGCTACAAGAGCCACATGTGCAACAATCGAATGCAGACCGCATATGCTCACTAGACACTTTTCCAAGACGCGTTGAACGGTCCGCTGATTTCGGAGGATGTTTCTGGCGTGGATGTCTTGATGTGTGGCAGCGGCGTTCCGCCCGCCGTGGGCCGGACGCTGCGACACCGAGACGCCTCCTCTGATTGGGTCTAATTAATTCACTGATCGGTGATATATTTATCCTCTGTTCGGAAATTGGATGGTTAGAAGTACATCTACGAAAATGATGAGTAGAATTGTGTCCTAGGAGTCGATAATACTGACGTCTCTCTCCCTTCAAAATTGGCCAATATGAAGTTATAATTATTAGTGTGAATGATCGATGTTTGTTCATCTCTTTGTCTGTGTGTTGGTGCTCGCTAATCTCAACAACGGCTTGATAGATTTTTGAGCTTTTCACTAATGCTTTGTGATATACTTCGCTTGACATTTAATGTTTGGTGTTTGCAAATGGATTCATAAATTGAAAAGTTATGAAATTTTGGTTGAGTTATATTCAGTTTGTGAAACGATATTCTCATAAATCAGAAATAGGTAAATACATGGGAACGTTTTGCTGTTGCCAAATCTGAAAAAATACAAAAACAGAAGTCCACGCGATGTATGTCACTGGACAAAATTTATTGAAATAAAGAATAATCATAGCTCATTTGGATATTATTCATAACTTCAACAGGGGTTCAGAAATTCATAAAGAAATATGGAAAATCAAATTGCGAGAATGATTTCAAAGTTTCCAACTACTTCAACTCCAATAATACGAACCGTTTTCTTACGACGTGTGTTCCACTCACCATTTTGGCGTCAACAAAGGATGATAACAACTGATGATCATTTCCACGAAGATTAACTATCTGGTCTAATGTTTGGTGGTAGTTTAGGTTAGGTCAAAAGTGAGTGGGTCTATTCAACTCTCCACCGCAACCCGCGAGAGTTTATTGTGGCTCCTACCGATTCGCACTCCACCAAATAAACCCACCTTTTGAACGAAGCCGATTAGTTTATATGGTGAGTGGTCTTTCAGGTCAGATAGTAAGAGTGCGGTTCTGCCAAATTCTGAATCCTTGATCCGGTGTCCAGCGGGGCAGGCACAAAGTATGTGATCTGCTTTTTCATCATTTTCCAAACAGAGGCGACACACACTGTCTTCCGACAGTCCGAGTCTTTGATTATGATGATTCAGAACAATGACTTGTGAGAAGATCTGTTAGACACCGTAGTTCATTTGTTTGAAGGTAGTTTACAATGTTCCATGGTGCATTTGATTATTTTGAACTGCCATTGTCTGAAATGATATAAAATAATTTGAAATATCTGAAAAAATTAATGAAATTCAAAAGATTACCTGAAAAATAACAATTATATTAAGCAAAAAAAAACTACTTGAAGTAACTTGGTTTAAAATTTTTTACTTTTTAATTTTCATTTCTTGTTGCTTGTCTAATTTTCAATTGTTGCTTGTGTAGTAATTTTCAGTTCTTTTTTGCATAATATAATTGTTATTTTTTATATATAACAATATAATTGTTATTTTTTAGGCAACCTTTTTGATTTTATTAATTCTTTCAGGAATTTGAAATCATTTTATATCATGTTAGACAATAGAAGTCCAAAATGATTGCATAAATCGTAGTTCATCTCTAGACTGTAGTACAACAACTGTTTGATATCAAGCTTCGAAGAGTAGATGAACGCCTTGGAGTGAGTCAATACTGGAAGATTTTTTCAAAAGTCTATAAATCTTCTTGTCTAAAGCGATGCCAATGACTGGTCCATTTAAGCTGCTTGGAGCACCCTCCTGGGCAAAGAAGTCAGCACATTGCCTTCCAGGCCAGTATGGCCAGGAATCCAGACCAGAGACAATTTGTTAAGTCTTCATATTGAGGAGAGTCGTTTTTGGCAATTAGCTACCAACTTAGAAGTTAGTTACTTAGTAGGAGACATGAGTGTCTAATGCCGCTTGACTGTCCGATAATATTTTTATTGACTTGTGATGGATACCACCAATCTCTTGGCACACAATTCAAAAGCATAGATTTTCACTTGTAATAGAGTCACATAGGTCCCTAGGCAGATTGATTATCAATTCTGGGTCTGCGTCTGAATACACCTGCACCAGAACCTGAAGGTGTTTTTGATCCATCTGTGAACCAACAACTATCTGCTCTTAATATTTCTTTCTCCTGGAGAATCTAGTCGTCTTTACTCGGGAACAGTAGTTTTTTTTAAGGCAGTTCGTAGTTGACAGTTGAAGGCAGAATATCAAAGATCATTTCCAGAATGTTACGACTTCCAGGGTCAACCAGCAGTCTATTGTACTCTGTATTGAATTGATTTGTGCAATTACTAATGTGCACAAATCTATATTTAGTACATCTAGCCTCTCTCTACAGAAAAATGTGGAGAGTAGGCAGATCTATAAGGAGCCTTATGGCCACTAACGGTGTGGTACTAAAGACGCCACTGATGGCCAAACAAGCCTGTCTCTGTAAGCCAGAGAGCTCCGCCTGAGCCGTTTTTTTGTAAAGCCTTAGGCCACCAAGCAATTGCTCCATAAGTGATCAATGGTCTGGCAATCATCAATAAATATGGTAGAAACAATATCAGAAGTTTGGTGTAGAAAAAAGTAGTTCGATCTGAGGTTCTGCTACTAAAAAGTTACCCAAATCAGTAAAATATATGGTTGGTTGAATTAGGCAATGACTTTATTTTATGTGTTGTATTGTCAAATATAGAAAATAATCATGAAATAATTCAGATGCATTTAATTAAATACATGAATTGAAATATGTTCCAACCTCACTTCAATATTTCAACACAAAAACACTCAGTATTCAGAATTCCATTTTTTAATATTTCAAGTTCATATAAATCGAAATTGATCCGATCACAGGATATAGGATATAAAACAATCTCCAAATACGCAAACTTGGCACAGATTGCATGCTGAGCACTTTACCTCAGTACAGTGACCGGATCAAAGTCGCAATGTCAGCGTATAATTCTTTATAAATATTGAGGGAGGTCAAGATCATGCAGATTTTCATTTGATTATCTATTGATCATCAGCAATGCAGCACATCTTCTTCTCTTCGATCCTGCTGGGTGGCAGTATAATGTAAGTTTTTGGGGTTGTTTTAATAATGTATTTTTCTTATTGACATTTGAGTGTGAGTTTATTTAAAGTATTTTTTCCGTTTCTTTTACAATAAATATTTAATTAAGTTTTAAATGAGTTCTTTCATTATTTTGGATGAATGAATGAATGGGTGAAACAGTGAATAAAATAGCCAAGCGAGTACTGAGTTGCGACAGTATCAGTGGGATACCTATAATGTAACCGATCGATGTCTTTACATGGAAAATATTTGAGAAAACTATGATTGTAGATGTTTATCAACGCAGTAAAATCTTAAACAATAAATTTTACTATTGTCGTCCGAGTGTTTGTCTCTGTGTTTGTGAATCCAACAAATTTTCGATCCTCCCCAAAAATACCTTTCTGAATTCAAATCAAAATTTAAACTGATATTATGAAAAAAAAACGTTTGTTGGAAATGTATAAACTCAAAAGTAATTCACCGATTTCATAAAATCTTTCAACTACAGTACTTCATTTTCAAAAAATGGATTTATGTGAAAATTGAAATAATGTAACCCAACCTATCAAAACTTTGCCTACAAAAGTTAATTATATTGGCGTTTATGCCGGGGGAGTCGATAGTAGTCAATACAGGGTTTTCCTCCTGTTGAGATTTCAACTACTTCTTTCAAAACTTTTAATGTCATTTACAAAATGAAAATTGTGAAATCATTCAAATAACATTTTATTGTGAGATGAGTGTAATTCGAATTATTTATGGAGTTCATCTAGTACTGGGCCAATTGGCTGAAAATTGTATTTTCATATGCAATTAAGAGTACCTTGAATACTTCAATTGAATGTCCGTCAAAGTATGTCAATACTAATATATCATTTGGCTTGACATTCTCCATGCCAAAACTAATCATAAAGTATTCAGACCGTCCCGAAAAGATATTAAAATAAACGATCTCATTAACAAGAATGCAACACGGAAACAACTAAAAATGTCACCACTTCTCGCCACTATTATCTCCAATTAGAAAGGCAATAATTTTCGAACTTTATTTGGGGTGCTAAATAATCAACACCTTTTTTATTTATGTTTACCAGTCGCTCTGAGTTCTTTCAGAATTGAACTTCTTATTCCTAATGCGCGTCATATGCAGTCAAGTTATTTTGTCATTTGTCCCACAGGACTCATCGATATGGAATGTTTTTACACCTGCGTGACTATGAAGTTTAAGATGGAATTCACAGAAGGAATTACTAATATACTTTATAAATAGAAACTCCAGTTGTGCTTTTGTGGTTCAATGGGTTAAACGGGAAACTCTTAATTGAAGAAATTTGTAACTGAAAATGCATATTCATATTTATTTCCTTTACAAACATATTTTCATCAAACTCTTCAATTGTTCGAATGAACGAAAATTTTGAATGAAGATACATTCTGCTGCTTTCAGAATCGAAAGAGAAATGTGGAGAAATATCTACATTTCATTTGGATGTATCATTGCATGATTTACAGTAAAGATATTCAGACAAGAAAGTATTTCTGAAAATAAATTGATAATGAAATCGTAGTGACCAAAAATAAAACAAACACTCGAAGGACAGTTTCAGAATTTTTGAGCTCAATGAGGATGATGGAGAATGCCTTATGGATAAATGAAATTCATGAATGGAAATTGAATCGATAAGAGATTCGTCAGCTATTCCAAAAGCAACAGTAGATCAATTAGAAATATATTTGTTCATCTCAGAGTCACAAGGGCAGAAGAAGTGATAAAGGGGAATTTGCTCATGGACAAATTTTCCAGGAAGGTTAAAAATTTTGTGAAAACATGTGTATCACGTACAGTAGAAAATTTCTTTTTGTTACCCCCTGGCATCAAACCGGAGTTTATTTTGCCACGGAATGTAGCTAAAAGCACTGTTATATTGGTTGGTAACGAAATATAGTAGGAGAGGGATTCCTACATTCAAGGAAATGAACTGCATTCATGTGCATATCATATGAATTTCTGATACTTCTGCAAAACAATCATTACTTGCAGACAAAGTCCACTGTATCAAAGAAGTGATGGGCTGTTATGACCAAATTGTTCAACTTGTAATGTTAAAAGGTCTGAGAAAACGTAAGATATGATTACAGATAAAAAAGATGGTAGTGAGACAAAATGTATTGATATTGATACGAACCAAGGTATCAATTACAAAAAACCAAAGACGGACTTTACCAGACCCCTGAGAGAAATTTTTCAAAGTTCAAATTGAAGTTAAAAAACAAGAACAACCTTAATCAACATCGGAATGTCTTAGCATGTCTTTTCGACTTTTTTCGGTATATGCGAATTACTTGAGGAAACCTCTGATGTTCCGTAACTATTCACTAGACAAAAAAAAACTTTGGCAGGCATGTATAATTCATAATCGAACATCTCTTAAGAAGTGAAACAGAAGTTGCGATTTTGAAAACTGTTTTGTGTGTTATTAACTTTTATCAAATATCGTGGCTCCTGCTTCTGAACGATATGAAGAATCTACAAAGAGGGCCTGTGTAAAAAACTACACAAAAGTAAGTACGATGATTGAAATACTTTGGAGAATGATTTTTTTATGTGTAAATTTTTAGTATGGTTCTTTCTCCATTAGTTAATTAGACATGACAAGTTTTGTGGTACATGAGAGGAGAGTTTCACAACGAAATTGATATGCATCTGATTTCTCCAATTAAAGTGACTTCTGAACTTAAATTTCTTCTTTCAAGACTTCAGGGATTGCTTCCAGTTTCCGAGAAAGGATCATAAAGAGAATTGAGAAAAAACATTATTGTATATTTTTGAATTTTCTTTAAAGGTATAAATATTCAGTTTGAAAACACAGTATAGAAATGGATATTATTTGACGAGCTATTGTGAATTATTGAACATTCCTAGGGTTACGTCATCAGATCCTGAACGATTTTTTCTCTTAATTATCTATGCCTTTTACGCGATATGACAAATTTTGTAAAGTAGCACCCCGAAATTTATTATACTGCACAAAATCCGCACTTTACTCATCTAAGTTGGCTCCGCCCTCATATGAGCCTCAAATTAAGTCATTAGACGGAGTGGGGATAACTCTGGGCCGCCTTAGATATTTCAGATCTTTGCTGAAATCTCAGCTAGTTTTCAGTTCACATATCGTTCTGGCATAATCGAATTATAGAAATCCGTAAACAAAACATTAATTTCAATTTCGTGTGTCAAATTATCTTGTGAATTTTAATTGAAATAATATCATCTTTTAACCAGTTCTGACGTTAGTTTTGTTGAAAGATGCAATTTGTTTTCATCATACAGTGTTTCAGTGTAAATTTGTAAATTAATAAGTTCAGTGATTGGACACGCCTCATAATAAGTGTTAGTATATTAGTCTGAAAAGTTAATTCTCAAGTTAGTGGTGTACAGAAGGAGCATAAATTATAAACATACATTTTATGTTATGTGAATAACAGTTCAATTTAGGTTTTTACAAAAATCAAATGCTTGTTCAACAGCTTATTCATTATTAAGTTATAGCAAAATTATTCACGAGTATAAAACATGTTAATATATGGAAACAAACAATTCCAATGAAATTTTCTTGAGTAATGTTTAAAATAAAACGTGAAATATCCAAGGAAATTGTTATTCTCATCACTTAGTTGTATTGTGGCAAAATAGATTTTAATTCAAGAATATACTCTTTCAATCCCATTTAATTTATTCTCTTATAATTGGTTATAATTGAATCATTCATTCTCCAGTGACTATGATTTTGAAAAATTGTTATTTTCATTCAGAGAGAGTTGAAACGATAATTTTATACAAAAAGTCCCTAATACAAGTAATTTTTTGCTACTGTTTATCATTGTTCTATTTATTTCTTATCATCTTAATTGAATAATATGATTTTTGTATGAATAATTTTGAAAATATAACTTGTCAGTGAAACTACAGAAATAATTTCCTCTCAGTTTGAAACAAAATAATGAGTCACCCACTACTTTCACAAAGAAATATATCAAACCGAAAAAAATTACCTTGTAAATATATAAAAAATCTGCCCAAAATTGAGATTTCAAATCAGCCAGAGCCACTGAGAATGATTTCATAACATGCATGTTGGCATCAATATTCAACTCTCAGGCTATACAATTGATTTGACCTAAATGATAAATAATCACAATATAAAATAAATTAAAATTTTTTTGGGTCATAATGAAATCAATACAGTTTTTTCAATGGGATGAATATTATTCTTATTCAAACTACGAATTTATTCCAAAATATCGAGATCTTTACGACATCGTTGAATTCAGTGAACTTCAATAAAACCAAATCAATGACTATAACAGTTGAGTAAACTCAAATACAATCTGATCGATATAGATCTGATGTTAACTCCAAGAATATTCATGGAGGAATAATTAAATTGGTAGAATAACTTGTATTTATATAGGTGATGGCAATAACCTTCATAATACGTACAAAAAAATGTTAACAAAATATTTCTCACAGTTTCTTGTTATTTTTGGGGGTTTCAAAGTTTCAGATTCTTAAAAATAAATGAATCAGTCCGATGAAAACACTTTCCTCACACTCTATTCTCAACTTCTGATGATGCCAACCTGATTAGCAAAATGCGCGTCAAGGGACAGTGTTTTTTGTTCTGGTGTGGGAAAGTATTTCCGTTAGATTCATTTAACGCCAGAGGTTTGAATTCTACCCATATAGGTTAATAAATCAACTCAACCGATCATCAGCACTGAAAAGTGTAATTAAGTAGTCAGAAACTTTTATTTATACATTTTGCCCTCTTAATACAATTTTTGTATTTATGATGCACTGTTTGAAACCCTTTCTTCTTTCAACCAGCAATAGATCGTCTTCAAGGGAAAGAATAAACTGAGATTAATCTTTCTCTTGAAGATGATCACTTGGTGGTAGAAACACTATCGAGGTGTTAAAAATAACGCTTCGGTATTATAAAATACAATGATTGAAAGAAACGGATTCAATGGATTTTTCAACTTTCTTCTTCTTACAATGGCTGACGTTTCAGTCTCTTCCATTCTCAAAACCTAAAATTCTTATTTAAAATCGTCTCGATTGAAAATAAGTAATTTTTTCAACACCTGTCATTAACTTTCTAGGAAAAGTAACTTTATATCGTAAACTAATAATTTATTGTCCATGTGAACATTATCTTCGGATATAACTTTACTTTTCTGATTTCTTGTTTGTGAATTCCAATAAAAAATTGTTAGGCTGTAGGAAATTATTTTTAGTTATGTATATCAGGAGAGCCATATTATTTAATACAGTCTGAAAACTCAAATTATTCTTATCCAGTTTTCGGTGTAACATAACGTAAACAAGAATTTGTTGCTAGCTTGAAGGTGGTTGACAATGATTCGTGGTGTATTTATCAGTTCGGATTTCCATTGTCTAATATAATATAAATTAATTTGAAATCCCTGAAAAAAAATTCACCGAAAATAACAATTTTATTAAACAAAAAACTGAAATTCCAAAGAAATAACTTTCGATTATCACCCGAAGACGATAGTGGATACTAACAATCGAAAAGTCATGACGTAACTTGGTTTGGAATTTTTTAATATTTATTTTTCATTTTTTAATTTTCAGCTTCTATTAATATTTTAATTTTTCATTTTTTTGGTTTTTGCTTCTATATTATTTCTTTGTTATTTCAGTTTTATGTTTAATAAAATTGTTATTTTTGTTTGATCTTTTCAATTTTTTTTCAGGGATTTCAAATGAATTTATATTGTATTAGACAATGTAAGTCCGAACTGATGAAATAATTTGTTGCTAATTTGATTAATTTCCAACTACACTAACTATTTCTGTCATTTCCTTGACACCACACTACCATACGATGAAAATGACATTGTAGTGTGGTTCACGTCCAATTTTTACCATAAACTTGAAGACAAAACCGCAATCAATAAATGCATTTTTTTTAAATTCAAAATAGTCCCTACTCCCCAACATTGGCGGAATGAAATATTTTTAAATTTCGATTCTAGCAGCCTACACGCTAATGATTCATTTTCATCCGAAAATTTAATAATATGCAAATGTATCTGCATTCATTTCAAAACAATCTTGCTTAGTTGACATTTTTACGACACATTATGAAGAAGCAAGCAAAAGGTACTCTTTTTGCAAATCCAAACATACATTCAGCCATGGTAAGTTTTCATGAGAATGTAAACGTAGAATTTTATGAATCTTATTATTTGAAGGTTGGAAGTGAATCAACTTCAAACATGTCTGTATGAATCTAGAATCCTGGATATCAATAATAACTTAATCGTTGTTGAAGACAATACAAAAAAAATCACGTGTTTCATTTTAGGTGACAATGAAAATATATCGCTGGCAACAAGTGTTTTCACAAAATTCGGAACTTTGAGAAAAGCTATTGTAATATTTCACAGCAATATCTCAAAGTTATCTGGAAACATTAAAATTCGCATTGTTACACTCAAGTTTCCACGTGTATTTCGGCTGAATATTTTTTTTCAATTTCAGGTCAACTGCTCTACACAGAAATGAACTTTAATTCACTGAAGAAAAAGTTACCTCATATATAATTTTCAATTAATCGCAAACAAGGTGCAATAAAATCACGTGTGAACGATCTTTTAAAGACTTCCAGTTGGAAATGTATACTTTTGATGGACATGTGTCAGAATTCGCCACTGCGAACCAGGATTACAATGGCAGGACCCTTTGTTCAAATAATTCAAGGCAGTTTTCTGTCAGCAGCCTGCTAAGATTGAGCAACAAAAGGCAAGCTTCGGATGTTGATTCATCTGAAGGTGAGTTTGTTTTTTTATTATTAATATTTTTTGGTGAAGAGAACACGGAAGTAAATCAAGGTTATTTCTTTTTGATAAATAACGGTTGAGATTTACTCATTGTTGTCTATTGTGGAATTCAAGTTCAAGGTTGGAACCTGTTCAAGTCGGGAGAGTTTAAAGTATTTCTTAGGTATAATTTCTGAAGTGATACTACTTGTGAAATAATATTATCTCCTTGAGACATTAAATAATGAAGATTGAAATGTTGATTGAAATTAATTTGTCAACAATAGATTAAAAAGCGGACAAATTGATTTGCAGGTAGTAGTTCCACTAGTTAACTACCGAAAAATCAATTAGGATAATCATCATTTAACAAACAAAGTCCACATCGGACCAAAAAACTTTAGGTATATAAACAGCTAACCCTTGTCTTTAG